>MIQA02023106.1:0-49977 GCA_001887855.2 Sclerospora graminicola | reverse complement strand
TTAAGTCTGAAATTGAACTGTGATATTTCTACTTAAATATCACTTATGTAATGGCACCCCATTACAGCCCTGGATCAGCCTGATCCTGTTCTTTTAGAGCTTTGGGTTGGGACTGTACTCCCTCTATATCTGACTGTGCCTTGTCCTGGTAGATGAACCTGAATAATGTTTTCCAAGCAGCTGGTTCTCCTTTCTCAATTGGTGTGACCTTCGCTGCATATTCTGGACTGAGATCCATTAGTTTAATATGACGCTGAAGTAAGCAGAGAATAGTGTCCGTCGGATTATAATTTTCTCCAATCATAGCTTTAAATGTTCTGCGAAGATATGGGAGACCAAAAGCAGGTTGGCTAAGAGTAACACCTGCCGCGGAGCTAGTAGCTTTAATATAGCATTGCCTCCATATTGAATTTTCCTTAGACATGACCACTCACTAATTTCTGCACCGAAGTTTTCATAACCATGTACCGTTCCTCCCACTCCTGGAACCATTTCCCTAGCTGGAACCATTTCCCAGGTAAGTCCACTAAACCTTCACGTTTACCTGCGGCAATGACAGCTAACCAACACTGATGTCTCCAAGTCTTCGTTATCTCTACCAGTACACTGGAGTGGACATAGTGTGAGCCTGGGACAGATTTGATCAACTGTAATAATCTATTATGTTCCAACCGAGCCGCTTTTATCCACAAAGTTTTAGTCGAGCTGACTACCGGGAAAGAAATCCCAGTTTGCTCCTCCCAATTTTCCAAGAGCGTATGCCACGCTACTTTAAAATCTTCCAGCGACAAATCGTCCATTGTAGAATCTGATTCGCAGGTCATCAGCTCGTCTATTAATTCTCTCTCAACTGGTAGTATTTCCATGTCTTCTGTTTGATCATGTTGACTAGACCGGCGACATACCCGAAGGTTGATAAACAGTATTGTTGTTGCTCAATCGCAGTCTATTTAGTAATAAACTATTAGCTACAATTAGGCTGTGTTCGGCAAAAATGCTATTTTCAAATTCTGTATGCCTCGAAATCGGGTCTGAAAAGGATCTGCCCGAAATCGGGTTTTGCTTGTTCGGCAAAACCATTTGAGTTGTTGGTCTATCGCTGATTAAGTGGTCTAATGCACTGAGGCTTTACTGAGTTTCGTTTTTGTAATTAAGTCATGCTTAAACGGCTGACGACATGCCTTAACCTTTAATGATACGATCGGACCGACTCACACACGTTGGCTAAGAACAATAATGGAAAGTCACGATCTACTCGGCTCAGATCCAGCGGTGGTAAGTCTGCAATTCTGCTTTGGAGGCCCTCGATGTGAATAGCATGTTGTTCATTCAGGAATGATTGTTGTCGATTGTCTTGTCGTTGCGGGTATAGGTGAGATGATGAAGCCGCTCGAGTGCTAACTTCACTTGATTTCATCGATCGACGTGATCGGTGGGTCAAGCGAATGATCCGGTTTTGCTCCTCCTTCAATTGCTGCATTTTCGTCTCAAACTCTGCTGACGTGACAAATAACTCGGGGTTTCTTGATATTCATCACGTAAACGTGGCTCGTGTCTTTCTACTTGAAGCAAGTTGGTAAATCAGAGCGCATTTTCAAGGGAAATATCATCCATACCGCCATGTTCAGCAATCAAATCCACACGACGTTCATTAAGCTCAGCAATGCGTCGACGCACAGAAGAAAGCTGTCTATACGGCCACTTGTGGATGTGGTTCCGTCTGCAAATTCGTTTTAGCGCCGCTTCGCAAATACCAAGGCGATCTGCTGCCTGAGCATAACTCAACGCTCATGATAACGATTCTACACGATGCTATATCGTTGCTGACTTGGACGTGATAGGGCTCACCGTTTTAAGTGGTAGGTGGTAAACTGCCTGGAGCTGCTTCACTTCAAAGTGAATCCGCTGTCGGCGACTTTTGCCTGACGATGTACCGTCTTCAGCTTCCAGATCACTCTCTGCCGATTCTTCTTGCTCGCCTTCTTCATTGCTGAGTGCTGCTGGCTCGTCATCGCTGTCACTGCTGATCCCTGACGCAACGTGGCGTTTCCATGTTGCAGCATGGCCAGTAAAAGAAGCAACAGGACGCGAAGACGATGCGGAATTCATGTTACTGTTAGACGGAAAGATGCGAAAGAGTGAATGTGTTGAAGTCGACGGGATCTGAAGCCTAAGTTTAATTGGGAAAGCTCAACTGAAGCTGTGATCATCTTAGTTGTGACATACAAACAAGAATTTAGCGTTCAACCAATTCTTTTTTATCATAGCCGCTTGAAAGCTGATCGACACTGATGTTGCACCCAAAACCTTTTATCGCCTGAACTTGACGAACAGAAACAATAAGAAAGATGTGACCGGTACTCACAATCGTTCAGCTCATGAGATGTGAGGGATGTTCTGGACTTTGAGCAATTAAATATGACTCGTTCTTTTCTACCATATGATCGAGTCTTTTTGGCGTCAGCATCTTTTTCGCTATAACTATTTGTTCAATGCACTTTAACCACCAAGTGAGCTTAAAAAAACGGTAATGCTTTGTGTATTTTTTCACAGGTAGAACCACAAGCACAAACGACGAATCGATCTCACAAAAAGCTACTCGATATCAATTCCATGACGCTTAGATGCAGAGAGCCAAGAGGTGTGCACATGAATATCAGCCACGTCATAATTGCAATTACTTACATCGAATAGAGCCGTAAATCTTATCTTCGGATTGCTCGGTATTCGAGGATTCCGCTGCTACGTCAATTTACTGTTAAATCATTACACATCGTTAAGTACGCAACATGAATTCGTGGGATTTAAGTTTTCGTTATGTCATTGGCTAAATTTATCACTGGCTGAATTGAACCGCAGCGCGATACATTTGCAAGCCAAAAGCGGTCAACATGGAGCCCGATCAGCTAATCCTCGAACCGAGTGACGGCGTCGTAAGTGACCATCACTCCAAGTCTGTTGACGACCAAATCGAGGCACATGTCGATGATGTAGCTATCGCAGCTTCCGTCCCGGTGGGTCGACGCCGCGGCCGCGACAAAAACGAGTCTGCCATGGCCCTCCCAAGCTTCATATGGGACTATTTTGTCAAAGACGCAAGCGGCAAGTTTGTCATTTGCACATTGTGTCCAGCGCAAACGACGCGCTTTGCGTACTCAGGCGGCACGAGCACTATGAACCGTCATTTACGTAAGAAACACCAAAAATATGCCCCAGGGAAGTCTCCAGCTGATTACGAATACCCAAAAGCAATCACTCGTCGTCACTTTCAAAGTCAACCTTCCTCGGCGCATGCTTCAACTTCAACGTTACTTGTATCAGAGCCAGCAGGCCTCTTATCCCCCAGTGAGCCATTGGGAACGAAGCAGCGTCATCAGCTCCTAGAACTCCGGACAGCTCGTCGACGAGCAGCAAGTGGAAATGGAGCAGCGAAACGGAGAAAAGGGGCACTGGATCCGACGGATCAGCCTTCTGTTGTTGGGACGGAGTTTGATCCGTCTGGTTTTGTGACGTTATCCGGCACTTCCTCAATGGCCACGTCGACTGCACTTCAATTCCCAGCAGCGTTTGAGCTCAATGATGCGGTCATTGATTCAATGGCAGGAGTTGGAGTGGATCAGAGATTTTTTGACTATTCTACACCCCCAGGAGCATGTATTACAGGAACAACGGGAGTGGCTCGAGGTCGACGACATTGTGGTTTGATTGGGGGTAGTAACAGTGTAAATAATGGCAATAATATGGCAACTACTGCAGCAAGTCAGAAGATCCTCACGCATCGTTTACTGCGATACCTCATTGCACAGTACGAACCGCTTGATGTTTCTCACATGGGGGCAGAGTTAGGGATGCTGTTGTTTGGAGGATCAACTGAATGGCCAAGTCCTGGTCTCAATTTTGGATATGGAGGTGGGTTTGGCTTTGGAAATGGACCCGCTTTTAAACTTCCATCGGAAGACACAATCAAATTAGCGTTGGCAAACTTGTACTACTCGCAGCGAGAGATTCTGAAAGAAGTTATCGCTGACGTGGACATTCTGAGTCTGTCTCTAAACAATTGGACATCAGCGTTTGGTCAAAATGTGCTCACTGTTACGGGACATTGGATTTCTCGAGGATTTCGACGACGGGATTGTGTACTAGAAGTATACGTGCTACCACTAGATGAACGTGTGAATACCATCGCATTGCTTCGAGATGTCATGGACAAGTGGGAGATCCCGTCGTCTAAAGTGGCAGCGCTTACGATGCGTCCACAAACCCCTACGACCAATACTTGCCATGACGAACATATCAACACCCAAAGGACGTTGGCCGACGCTCAAGCTGAAGCAAGGTCGGAAGCCAATGCCATTCATAGTGAATACCCCGGACTGGCCGTTGTGAGATGCTTTGTCGAAGAGCTCGAAGCCGCCGTTTCGAGTGGGTTGCAACAGTGTGTCGAACTGACCCGTCGATGTCGCACCTATGTGTCGTATTTTATTCAAAACCCATCCGAGTATCAGATATTTCTTGCTTTGCAGCGCAGTATCGGGGAAGAAGCATCAATAGTTTCGACACAAGCAGCGTCTATAGGGGCGACAGCAGATGGCGTCTGTGTAAGCACGGGTGAGAATAGTCACATAACAATGGGCGATGATCTGGATAGTGTCAAGGAAGGGCACCCTTCACATGAGACCTCGTCATCGTCCAATGAAATGACAGGCGGCACATCATCATCGACTACTACTATGTCAAGTGAAGCATTGCCCGTAATCTGCGATTTCGATAACCGATGGAATTCAACGACAGAAATGATGTGTCGTATTGTGCAGCTACAACCAATGCTTCAACGGTACAAAATGGGCTTAGAAAGTGATACAAATCCAGCTCGAAGACCCATGCAGCTTCGATTCGTGTGTTGCGAATTGTCAACTGACGAATGGACAACGTTAAAACAACTTGCTCGACTGCTTGAACGCATTGAAGGCTTGGTCCATGTGTCGCCACTTGCTTATCCGGGCTTGTCGATTGTGTACCCGCTGTTGCATTCGTTGAAAAAGCATTTAGATGATGCTGCTACGTGGGTAACTGATCCCCTTGTAGCAACTGTACGTCATACTATTGCCAATCACCTTGACATAAATCTCTGTTCCTCCGGTCAAGCTCCGTCATCTCCCTACCTCTCGTGTCTTCTCGACCCACGGTTCAAAACTTTACCCTTTTTATCAACAGTGGAAAAGGAACGACTACTCGAAGCACTCTACATGCTTCTTGGAGTCCATGACAAGGACGATAGTATTAACGAGAACCAGCATCAAGAGGACTCAGTAGTGGGAAAAGACAAGCAGGAACGGAGTGGCAAAGCTTCAAGTCATGGTGTCGCAAATAGGAAAACAGCAGCTCTTTTGCATGAGTTTTTTCCCGTAGAGGAGCCAGCAAATGAACTCGAGAAACTCAAGACGCAAGTGCAGCAATATCTTGACTCTCCGTCCGTCCCGGCTACGGATGATACTGAACACGATCCACTCGAGTGGTGGAGTCGTTACCAGCGATTGTTTCCAGCGCTTGCACGCCTTGCAAAAAAATATTTATGCATTAGTGCTGTCTCGACTCCGTTTCAAGAGGCGTTTACAAATTATGGCCAGTTGATGCGAGAGAAGAAAGCACGACTTGACATTGAAGTGGCAGCTCAAGTGCTGTTTTGCCGAAGCGTCTCGCGGATTCCAGAAATCGAACGCATTGGAGTGTAAATATTTGATTCCTACACTGCGGCTCATAATTCGTGAAACAAAAGTAAAATTGAGATTTCTCGGCCGCTACTAGGCCGATTTAGCTACTGTTTAGATATGTTGTACATAAAGTAGAGAGAAAGACGAGGTATGTGTAATTAATCGCGATTTCGAGACCGTTCGACGCGCTTACATACAAGGGCCAGTTTGGGCACCGGCTCATAAATGATGAAACAAAAGCCATACAATTTTTAAGTCAAATAATGAATGTATTATTTTTTAGAGTGATGGTCACTATTTATTGACTGAATTTTAGTATATGATTCGCCGTGGTCTCTTGACCCCCGAAGAACGCGGGCGCATTCGCGGCCTATGTGAGGCCGGCCTTACTGAGGCCGGCCTATGCAAAGCACAATGTACCGGTAGATGTAAAGCCGTAATACCTAAGAAACGAGTAATTAGAATTGTTTCAAGAAGACAGGGCATAAAGCAGGTGTCTGTGCGCGACTGGTTTCGGGCGTAAAGATAAATTAGAAGCAAGCCAGAATTCTTAGACGAATAAAGAGGTGTTTCAATACTCGTTCTTTAAAGTTCTCCAAGAAGACAAAAATGTAAAGGACCCTGTGCTCGACTCTTTTCAGACTCACAGCGAACTAGACAAGGCCGGCCTCACATAGGCCGCGAATGCGCCCGCGTTCTTCGGGTGTCAAGAGACCACGGCGAATCATATACTAAAATTCAGTCAATAAATAGTGACCATCACTCTAAAAAATAATACCTTCATTATTTGACTTAAAAATTGTATGGTTTTTGTTTCATCATTTATGAGCCGGTGCCCAAACAGGCCCTTGTATGTAAGCGCGTCGAACGGTCTCGAAATCGCGATTAATTACACATACCTCGTCTTTCTCTCTACTTTCTGTACAACATATCTAAACAGTAGCTAAATCGGCCTAGTAGCGGCCGAGAAATCTCAATTTTACTTTTGTTTCACGAATTATGAGCCGCAGTGTATATAACGTTCGCTACTAAGTTACCTTTTGTACGGTGAAATTCTATTTTTTAAGTGGTCTCAATAGAGAACTTTCGCAACATAAAAATCGAGGAGGTTTCAGTTTTAGTTTGAGTAAGGCGTGGTTTAGGGCAAATCACGAACTCAATCTCATCTCAATTGCGGTTAGGTTTAAGATTCCGGACTTGTATCTCAACTGCTGAGATTCATTTGAGATAGCGAAAACCACATAAAAATGGTATTTTACGTCGCTCATTTCGTCGGGATATTTTTATATGAGAGCTATCCTTATGGTGATGTTGTGACGTACAGGATCTAGTTGCCATTCTTTTTATAAACGGTACTAGTAATTGTACAATTTGCCACCCACCACGCCAATATGGAGATGGTAACCACGGCGGCGGGAGCAGCACAGCCGGCCCGCCACCTCCGCTGCCACATTACTACAAAATTTATGGGAAATCTGGCGCATTGTTAAAACTTGGGTCATGTACCACGTTTAGTTACGAACTTTCTCTATGGCTACGTCATGGTTAATTCTACTGCAGACACTACAGCTACTAGCAACGCTTCAGGCGCGCATGGAAGCTCAGGGCATGTAATTTGTAATGAACATTGTTCACAGTAAGCGGACCGTGAAGCTGAACCCTAGCGTACAGCATATTCCGGTGGACCCATCGAATGTGCACCTTCGCCCGCCTCCAGCGAAAATTCCCAAAGTTTTAACATCTTCGTGGGCATTTCAGTCTTCCGCGACGGTTTTCGTTGCGGTAAAACCATTTTCACGGGTATCAAGCGCGCTAAGTACCCAGATCGACTATACTTCGGCGTTGTGGATCAGGTGAGCACAGGCGACGAGCGCTGTCTTGACGCGTACTGCAAGATGGCAGAAGTTGAGTGGCCTGACAAAGGCCCATGTCCGTACAAGGAACATGTTCGCGTGGACGTTCACGCAGCCTCCGAGTCGCGTGGCCCAACACTTGCGCGCTACCATCAGCAGAAACTCATCCAGCAGGAAGAATTTTGTCTGCAGCTGGACGGTCATAGCATCTTCACAAATCTATGGGATGAGAATCTGCTGGCCGACTGGAAGCGTGTGAATAATGAAATGGCCGTGTACGTACTTGCACCACATGCACTACTTCGTCAAGGATAATGGCGACAGCGCTTTATCCGTATCCTTGCCTCACTTATGCACCACCATACGAGGCCACAATGGCTTAGTTCGCACTAGTGGTGCTAGTATGATTAAGAATTCCAAATTTCCGCACTTGCAGGCGCTCTGGGGTGCCGGTCTGTCTTTTAGTAAGTGTCATGCCGAACGTCGTGTGCCAGTGGACTTGCACACGCTCTGGATGTTTGATGGCGAGGAGTTTATGCGCGCATCTCGCTTATGGACCAGTGGCTACGATATATACTCTCCAAGTCTAATGGGGTCCGTCATCTACCACAATTACTCCAAGGTGCCAGCGCGTTTTGAGCATATTACGGTGAATCCGCGCGTGAAAAAGCGCGAAAGCGAAATGGCTATCAACCGTTTTAATCACCTGGTTGGCAAGCCCGTGAAGGGCCTGACTGACACGTTTGAGCTGGACAAGTATGGTTTTGGATCCGTGCGTTCGTTCCTGACATATCTCAAATTTTGTTGTGTAACCTTTGAGGTAGGTGTAAACGATACCGAGTCATGTGAGCAGCTTCACTGGGTGCCATACGAGAATGCAACGGAGGTGGAAGCATTGATGGGAAATGGTTGGAAACTTCATGGAGTTTCTGCTGATCCAAATCTCAGACGGCGAGCTGATTTGGAAATCAACTGGTCGGAATAGATAAGATGAAGACTACTCAACATACTGAGGAGCCAGCTGTTATAAATGATGAGCCAAGTGCTGAAATTGTAGAGCAGGTAGCTATCATGCATACAAACAATGATACAGGTAGCGGTGAGGCCGAAGAAGTAGAGAAGATGGAGGTGCAACTGCGCCATAAAGTATTGGACGATCCCTCAGTTACTGGTCCCTCCGCTGCCCCAGTCTGGTTTTTGCTCTTTGTCGTTGTGGCTGCCATCTTCGTGAACATTTCGAACGATCGTATATCCCGCTTGATCCGAAAGAAATTATGCAGTGCGCCCCGCTCACATAGCTCCAGCGATTAAACTCATATATTAAGAACGTGTCTGCGTTTGGAATTTTATTTCGTCCCTCCCCCTGTACGTACACTGTACTAAGCTATCTGGCCCTCTTCGATCCGGGATGAAGACAAAATCGAGGTCCAGCTCGAACGCGAGGCGGAAAAATGTGTTGGTGAACCCAACGTAAATGTAAAGCTGAGAGCGATTGCAGAGAATCGAGTCTAATTTATCGTCAAAACTGCAAAAGAACTGGTAAAAAAAGCGACTTACGAGCAAGTTTTTCCAGCTGGGACGTTAAATCTGTGCAAGAGCATAAAAAATCATTTCTGTCAATAACTACATAAGACTTTCCACAGTCAAACTTTAGTTAGCTCCATGTACCCTCGTCACCAAGACGGAAGCGACTCGGAAGAACTTGTACACCGATCCGCCATCGCTAAGAGCTTCTCCACCGTTTTACCAATACTTTGGACCGGCTGTCATCCGAAACTAACTGAAATTGATTGATGACATGCGAAATGATTTTTTTGGGTGCCGTTTCAATTGAGTTCCAGTTTGCATAAACATGTCTATCTCAAACTGAGACTCAACTCAAATGGATTGCGAAAGTTCTCTAATATCTGTATTGTTTGTGATTTGATTTTGACACTAAAACTTTGGTTGAATACAGTAACGTTACTTCACATTATAATTTTGTGGGATGAAGGTATCAATCATCCTAGAGAGTGGAGTACCATGATTTGCATGACGTTAGGATCACCCAGAAGCTGATTAACATCCCAAGGGGAATTTGGGCGCGGCAGCGCGAAAGGATACACGATAGAAACAACTCTTCTGCTCAATTGGGTGATGGTGCATAGGTCGAATGGTCCTCAGACGGGGCGGAGTGGCTCGTGGAGACTGCTCTTTAAGGGTCCGCAGAACCCAAATTAAGGGTGGTAGTTGTGGCAGATGCTTCGACGTCGTAGCTTCGTACGTCGGAGGGAAGTAAGACTTTGTGGAGCACATCATCGGTATAGAGGCTTCTAAATTACTAACTGAAGTCGCCTGACCATGGGTCGACGTTGCCTTCTTGAGGGAGAGCAGTAAATCTGGAGCTGGGGTAGCGAAGGCTTTGTCCGCGTAACTCTTCTGGGCCGCGAGACGAGCTTCACGGCGGTGCTTGGCCTTAATTCGACGGTACGGCCACCGGTACTTGTGCCTTTGGCAGTTGCGCTTGAGCGTGATCGATGCGACACCGAGAATTTTAGCCGCTTCGTCTTGTCGGAAGTGCGAAAGCTTTTCTAGCGTTTCAATGGGAAAGTCGTATTTGAGTCGACTTTTGCGTGGAAGAGACTTGGCATTCATTCGTTTATTGATCATCACAGTCTTTTTGGACGATGGCGACGAGGGCATTAGGGAGTAAAGACTGAAGGCGTCAAATAAGGTAAATTGATAAGTGAATGTGATATTGAGGATACAAATACTATATCGTGACAATCAACCGATGGAGAAACAAACCTTCAAGGGTCGGAACTTGCAAAAGGGGCAGCGTGGGTGATCCATGTTCAAATACTATTTTTTAGAGTCCTTAACGGTTCTTGTTGATGCAATTCGACAATAAAAACAGCATTCGATACTTCGGTGAATGGGAGGCGTGAAATTTTGGATGAGAGAGGGAGTGAGTTCTTGCCGTTAGATGAAAGCAGAGCCACTAGTGGCCCAGCAGGACATTCTATAAAAGTTTAAATGCAGGTTCATACTACCAAAGCACATCCACCTGATCCAGCGAGGACCACAAACAAGAGGTTGATAGTAGTCACCTCTGGGTGATGACGAATCATTTGATGTATAGAGCCCCACCTTGTGATGACCGTGGTATCCCCACCACATCTCAATCTAATGAGTTTTTCGATCTTTAGAATGTATGGCGAGGAGGGCGGACCTGTCGATATTTAACCATTGTCGAATCGCGGGGCAATGAATCCATCGAAGCGACATTGGGCGTCAAGCGATGTCTTGGTACCACATTAGCTCTAGTAGTGTTGTCGAAAAGATGACTTAAGTTAATGCTGGGTATCAAACCATATGTCCTAGTTGAAATAGGCCTAAGTAATAATGTTAAAAGTCAGTCTCAAGCATTTAAATCTTAAGAGCATTGAGTACAACTAAATGACGAAAAAGAAGGCAGCCTATCTCCCACAGGCGACGCAATGTGGGTCAATCAGTGGACCCTATGAAACGAGAACGTTGCAGTTCAACGATCTGGGACAAAGATTGGAAGAGAGAGAGAGAGATGGAACCTGCTTAACATGCTTTGTAGTCTGTGCGTCAAACCGCGTTGAATGCTAAAAGCATTGCAGGTTGAAAGCAGAACTTGTTTCTCTGTTTTGGCATCATTTTAAGATACACCACATGTTTATTGCAGGTCGTATCTGAGGCTCAACCGTGACAGAACCCCTTACGTCTCTCAAGGTACATTGAATGGGGTTCATGGTGGGCACGAAGAGACTTACAGCGTCTGGTACGCCCTTGAATTGTTCTTTGTTATCTGTTCGGTTTTACACGTCAAGTACTCTTCCCTATTTTTTCTAAGCATTTCAGGCATATTTTAAGTTCTTAATTCCGCCACTGCTCGAATCTGCTTAACCCTAGATGCTCGCTCGCCTTCATGTCTTGGTTCCTAAGCTGCCAACCAAGTTATTCCAATCGAACAGCATGCCCCGTAATCGCTTAAATTGTCGACTTCTTGTCTGCCGCACGTCATTCTCAACCTCCTTCGTATACTCGACGAAATCACCGGGTGACGATAAAGTCCCGTTTCATCCGACAACCATTCCATTTACTTACAAGCGACCACAGTACGCCAGAGCCCTTTTGCACCCCCACACTAGCCCTTCTTCTGAAAATCCGCCGTAATAAATAATCAGCAGGAATGTCATCACGCGATACATCACCTATGTAGATGGTCACCGCTAATGTTATTCTTTGGTATTTACTTCGAAGTTGTAAGTATCACGTCTGCGAACAGCTGTCCTTATACTACTACCTCCATCTTTAGATTGATTGGTCACGGTGACCAATCTCAAGATGGAGGTGGGCCGGTTTCGCAATGTCTCGATGGTATAAGTTGAGTCACGCTTGCGATGACAAAAAAACGTTTCCAAAGCTACGCAATTCATGCGTCCGCGACTGCTCAAACATTGCACCCTCCGCTGACGCTCAACGATAAAAATTGGCTAGCCATAGAAAAATAGATTGCAAAATTGTATATGATATATCGAGTTTATCGTTGCGAATGCCAGGTGACTGTTCATTCAGCCACCATAAACATCATGGCCTAGTGACATGAAAGTTGAATCTTTCACGGTAAGTTACATTATTTTCCTATTTTATGTATACCTTGGAATCAGGTAGTCAGTCGAGTTGTGCCATCTGCCAAATTCGGGTCTGGGAGGACACATCTCGGTCTCCTCTGGCGCGCTATGTGGTCGTTCCGACTTTAACTTTTTTTATCACAGGCTGGAAATGCTTTTGGATCTGCTCGTATGGTTCATGGAGCTTTTAAGATTCATCCCACTGGCAACGCCATGTGTCCTAAAGTAGCTTCACTCAGCTACTACGTAGT
The DNA here is from genome assembly GCA_001887855.2 of Sclerospora graminicola. NCBI lineage: Eukaryota > Oomycota > Peronosporomycetes > Peronosporales > Peronosporaceae > Sclerospora > Sclerospora graminicola. The sequence goes on along the minus strand of MIQA02023106.1, from coordinate 37,519 downwards.
ACACCATATAGAGTTTTATATCACCCAAAATCTGGTGTCATCGATTCTCTTCAACATCCCGGTTTCTCAACGTGTCAATCCAGTATACTATATACAAAATGCAATAGCGAGGATAGTAGTAGTGAGATACCTAAGTCACCTCCTGTCAACGTATATAAGAGACGCTTCCACTTTGTCTTTTAAGTCGATGCAACGTTTCGCTTCTGACAGCTCACTCTTCATTTTCACCACTTGGACTTAAGTCTCCTATCCTCCATCTATCAGCGATATGAACATGAACGTCAACGTGTTGAATCTTCCGTCCATTTTAACTTCTACGCCAGTATCAACTCCAACGAAGATTACAACGAGCCGCAAGCGTCCGTCTCCGACCATTCATCCCATAAAGAAAAAGTCTCGCAAAAGTCGTCGAGTTTACGACTTTAAATTTGAGTTCCTGGCGCAGTTCTTCCACATGCCACAGAAACAAGCAGCAAAGGCACTCAAAGTGTCCGTCATCACCATAAAGCGCAATTGCAAGCGCTACGGCTTCCGATGGCCTTATCGAGCAAACAAGTACACGGCCGGTAAGAAATTTGTGCTCTCTGAGAGGGGGCGCGCCTTCCACGATCTGCCGCTTGACTGTTTGAGAGCCGAGACTCAATTCAGAGACCCACAGCCTCATTCATTGGAGGAAACTGAGTGCGACACCGACACGGAAAGCGTCGAGGAGGACGAACAGGCAAAGAAGAAGGATTACTGTCAAATCCTCGTTTCATTACACAAGGTTCCAATCCATTCGAACATTCGAACATAGTGTAGGAAAGTAGGATTCAAATCTGAGTTGCCGTATCCAGTTACTGTAGTTGTTTTGCTCGTCCAGTTGAAAATTCACTCAAAAAATGAACACTGCACCGAATTATTTTTTTAATAGTACTTAAGTACTGTACTCGGAGGTATAGTTATGATGTTGAAGCAGTAATCGATTTACTCTGTAGATTCGAGCTTAGTGCGACTTTTACAAAGACAGACGTCGTACAATGTACTAATCGTGAAAAAGTCGGTGTGTTAATTTTTCGCTTTCGATAACTAACCAGTCGGTGACTTTATTTCGCTTTCGATGACCACCCTTTACCACTGGATAGATCCATCAGTGTGTAGATCCAACTCCACAGATTTCTTAAGATTTTCGATGTGTGGCTGAGACACCTCGCTCGAAACAACCTTCGTGAATTTCTGTTCATTAGATTTCCAATGTGTGGCGGAGACGCCTCGCTCCAAACAATTAAGTGTAAATAAGCTGGCATTCAAGACAGGTAACGAACGCGTCATTACATTTTTCAATTTTCTAACCTCAAAACACATCCACAACTCTCCACTGCACATTTGCAAATGCCTCACTATTATGCCATCGATGCACGCTTCAACTTAAGCAAGGAGCACAAGTATTCTGTTCATGCCATCCCTCCAGTCCGTCAGCGCGGCGTGTGTCATCCAATAGCAAAGCCTCCAGAGCGAGAAGTTTTACGAGCACGCAGAGGTTCCCTTTCCACCTCCTCTATGAGTGCGTCATCACTTAATCAGTTTAGACATTCATTGGGGCCAAGACGAGCCCAAACGGATACCGAAAACTCCTGGAGCCGTCACACGACCTCAGTTATGTTGACCCCGCGTATTGAATTCAACTTTGCAGACCCGTGGGGTTCGATGCTCGATGCAAAGTCGAATCGAAGGAATGCATGGTATCGACTAACGGAAAGTGTTGACAAGTATGTGTTTCGAGTGATAAGTAAGTTTTATAAGTAATGTGGCTCGAGGAACTACGTCATTGTCCGTGTGTTAGCGAGGAAGTAGTTACGGTTATCAGCTCAATGGTAGGCAGATAACGAGGACAGTTGTATTAAGCAAGAAGATCATTTTAAAATATGAATAGCGTACTTTTAGGTTTCCGATTTGTCGTCGTGCAGATAAAATACGTGTAACCGTGTACATTTACATAACGATTGAAAAGCACAACCGGTAAACGAAAAAATGTTCGGAATGAGAAAGCACTTATCTCGTTACTGACGACACAACGAGCACCGCCATGGATCGTTTACACTAACCACGTCTCATGCATACCTTCGCATACCACATGTAGTACTAAACCGTAGCAAACTTACGCGAACCCTCCGATCTCCAGTCCAATGGGCAAGTGGTCACTGCCCTCCACACTTTGTCGGATAAACGACGACCGCTGCAAAGTATACATGATAAAAATACAAAAGGGGTAAGCCAGCCTGCAGTTCAATATTCTACTCAATATACTTAACGTACCACATTTGGCAACAATGCTTCCGATACAACAAAATAGTCAAGTCGCCAACCTTTATTCTTGGCTCGCATGTTGTGCCGGTAGCCAAAGTACGAGTATTCAACTTTGTCAGGATGCAAGTGCCGAAATGTGTCGACAAATCCGCTTCCCAAAATCTCGCTGAAACTATTTCGCTCTTCATCCGTAAAGCCCGCACTTCTGCGGTTACCCTTAGGGTTATGAATATCTATTTCTTGATGCGCGACATTCAGATCTCCACACCAGATCACAGGCTTCTTCTTTTCCATCTCCTTCATCTCTTGCAGGATGGCTTTATCCCATTGATTTGTTCGAAACTCTAAGCGTTCCAACTTGCCCCCTGCATTTGGAACGTACGTATGAACTACCCAAAACTTATCAAATTCCAACGCTAGAAAACGTCCTTCTTGATCTTTTCCACCATTCGCAGCGTCATTTTTGAGTCCTTTGGACTCGTGCTTGCCAAGAACCAGTTCATCGCGGACACTTAAAGGCTTGGTTTTCGTAAAGATAACGGTGCCAGAATAACCTTTTTTAACCGCACAGGACCAAAATTGATGTTCATATTGGGGCAAAAAGTCTTCGAGTTTCTGTAGCTCGTCGCGACATATTTTGGTCTCACTAAAACACAAAATATCAGGATCTTCCTGGGCTACATAGGCACGAAGATGGACACTATCGTCCTTTTTAAGGACTGCACGGAGACCATTCACGTTCCATGCCACAATTTTTGTGGCAATGGTGTCGTCCGACCGTCGTGTAACGTCCTTAAAAGTTGGAAACGCTTGAATTCTCGCTTGAAGTTCGGGTGGGATGGACTGAACTGCCAGTGGTCGCACGCGATCTTTTTTTTTGTTTGTGGCAGAGAATAATACCCCCCATGCGCTTTTATCGGACAAGGTCTTGGCCTTTTTTAGGTCTACCTGGATCGACTCACTGGTCACTTTAGTGATAGAAGCCACATTCTTGCGCTTTTTAGGAGCGGGGGGTGACGTCGTAACGGTGGTGACGATTTTCTCGGCTGCTACCTTAAGCCGTGTGCTTTGACGGACCATTTTGCACTGCCAACCAGTGTTTAATTTAGGGGGCACACCGAATCGGACTTAGCGAATCAAATCGAACTTATTTCACAACGTTTCAGCGAGAGCACACTGATTTCATATGGAATCAGTGTAAAATTCAATACATGTAACAAGAAGTAGCGACCTTTGAGAGTAGTCGGGATAGATATAAAGATGACGGGATGAGATTACAGCTTTGCTTGCAGTGCTTTTTCGACATTATTGCAGCACCATCAATTGTGATGTCGCAGCATAATGCTTCCGTAGCCTCACCTGTACATTGTTCAGAAACCTTTTCCAGTCCTAATTCGGCAAAGAACAAATTAAGAACGGCAAGAACAAAAGCAAATTCGGCAAGAACAAATTAAATTCGGCAAACCTGCCAGGTTGCCTACTGTGGCGTAACATTCCTTTGAATAGTTTATATTTACACCTTTTCCAGTCCTAGTTCGGCAAAGAACAAATTAAGAACGGCAAGAACAAAAGCAAATTCGGCAAGAACAAATCCAATTTCGTCATTTCCTCTATAAACAAGTAGCTGTCAAAAATAATTAAATCTAGGAACTTTTTACACACAGAACAATACTACGTTTGGAATCACTCTTACAGTTAGGCCGCAGTAGGCAACCTGGCAGTTTTGCAGAATTTAATATGTTCTCCAATTTCGTCATTTCCTCTATAAACAAGTAGCTGTCAAAAATAATTAAATCTAGGAACTTTTTACACACAGAACAATACTACGTTTGGAATCACTCTTACAGTTAGGCCGCAGTAGGCAACCTGGCAGTTTTGCAGAATTTAATATGTTCTTGCCGAATTTGCTTTTGTTCTTGCCGTTCTTAATTTGTTCTTTGCCGAACTAGGACTGGAAAAGGTGTAGAGCAAATCGCAAAACTAGCACTACAGTAGTCAAAGTATTACTTTTGAAAAGCAGCACCTGTCGCAAAACAAAACCAACAAAAAGACGAATAGTGTGGTCCACTACATTTCCCAAAAATAAATAAATCTAGGAACCTTTTACAACACTACGTTTGTACTCACTTTTACGCATAAATAAAAAAGTTCTAAATTTGCGATAAAAGCCCCTAATTGGTGACCGATTAGGGTTTAGGACTAAAATGCATCAAGCGGATGATACCCGAACACCCCTGCACGACCCGGGTCCCGCAACCGACGCGGACAACCCAGGGGAAGATGGAGTTAAAACTTCCAAGCACGACACAATGAGCTATGTTGACGAAATCGTGTCGACAACCCCGGACTCGCCGGAGGTAGACGTATCAAGCCCGGGGAGGGATGAGGATCAGGTATCAGCAGTGGTACCGACTAAACCGGTGCACGAGTCAGTATTACCACTGACAGAATCGGAAGGAACAATAGAACATTCTATGTAATACCGGTGGACTCACCTGGAGTCACTACCATAGAAGAGACATCTTATTCACAGAATCCAGTAGCAGTAAACAAAGAATCAAGTGAGGTACAGCTACATATGTTAGGTTCTGCCGCCCCACAGGAGCCAAAGCATTTGGCACAAGCACTTACGACAGCATTAAGTCAAGTGGTTAAAACGAGACCGCGAGCACAAGCTTGGATCGACTTAACGCAAGAGTTATTTAAGGCCATTTATGTAAAAGCGCGTGGGCCAGTATCCAAGTTATCGGAGGCGGCCAAGCGGTTACCGACTTTAAAGGCCGCGGAGGCAGAGAGGCTACTGGACTACTATGAACTCGCTGTAGTGGAGGGCAAGAAAGATTGGGATTTCTGGCGACAACAAGTAGATCTGCACTGCAAGCACAACGTTCCACGTAGTCTTTTGAAGGTATCCTATGGAAGGCGATTGGACACGAGCAAGTCAAAAAGGCGGACTTTTTGCCAGCGCCATTAAAGGTGTGGGCGAGCAAAGTAGCAGGGCCGGTATTAACAGACTCAGATGAAATTGTCGAAGAAAACATTTTTATTCAAGACGGAAGTGTATAAGCCGGATGAAATTTTACGACTACGAGCGGTTTGTGAAAAAGAGTTTGGAAAATATGCACCTATGACAGTTCGAGAAGGAAGTGACGATAAATGGAGGATAGTACAAGGATTAGTAGAGGGGACAATCATTGCGAAGAAATTGCCCCAGTTTTTGAAACGGATCATGAAAATAGATGAACAAGTGCGTTTGGTACATACAATTCGAGCCCAAGTTGAAGGCTGCCTTGTTATGGAATTGAGAGGTGAGAGCCCGATTCGGGAGGCGTTTCTAAGTACCAAGAGCATTCAGGAAAGTATCGCGACAGCTGCAGCTACAAGGGGATCTGGGGGTGTTGCTTTGTGGCGGATGGTGGCGCAAGTAAAGAACATAAGCTACGACAGTGGGAAACACGCATTGTACTTTCATTTCTTTACACGGGATATGGCCAAGAAGTTTGTAGGGGTAACGGTGCCCTTTCACCGGTTTGATCATCCATTGAAAAATTTACATCACGATGCATCAGCGCAAGCAAAGTCGGCATGGGAATCTCAGATGGATAGCAACGGAGAAAGATTTGACCATAAATGATTTTATTCATGTGTGCTCAAAACCATCACGAGATCATTGGATCATCTAAAGTTGTCTGTTTTTTGCGGAAACTCCTAGGTATGGAGTTTCAATTAGATGATCTCGACAAGAGTGGGCCCTTTTCGGATACTTCTACGCCATGGGAGTTGATAGTGGAATCTGATGAATGCCCAACGGCTTTACGAGATATCAAACGGATTCTCTGGGGTCACACAATGATTGTTGTGGAACACCCTTCGATGCGAGGACGACAACAATGTCTCAGATGTGGTGATTTAGGGCACCCTATGAGGAAATGTAAGACGCCTTTGGCGGAACTGATTAAGAAGCATTGTATTCAGGTTACGATGGAAGAATTAAAGCAATATGCTCCTCCAGTTACTACCTTCCGCAGCATGGAAGAGTTGCGAACTCGAGTGGAAGCAGTACGAGAGCGTCAACACCTGGAAATCGACACTGATGCAAAGGCAGTAGACCAAGAGGAAGATGGAAGGGAGCCAGCGAATACAAGTGCTATACATCAAGTGACACCAAGGAAAGGCTCGGAGATGGGAGAAGTGAACGAGGCCCAGTCGATACTATTCGAAGGTCATGAAAGGACACAGAGGCAGCAGGCGAACTCGGAATGGGTTACGGTCTCAAGGAAGAAAGGAAGAGTTTCCGGAGACACCAGTCAATACGGAGACGAGGAGGAAAATGCGCCTCCTCCAAAAGTGGAGTCCAGCCTAAAGGATGCTATCCAGAAATCAGAAGCTCCTCCACCTCGACAGATGCGTGGACAACAAGGAGTGGAAATTTCAAAGGAAACGAAGGATAAAAGGCGGACCAATCAGGACAAGAAAAAGGACAAACAAGAAAGGAAGATGGGGCGGGAGAAACAGGCGTTAATTCTTCAGAAGAAAGCCAGTGCCTTACTCATGCTAGAAGGACGAGCTAAACCACATCTTTCAGAAGTGATGAAAACAATGGAAAGTGAAGAAGGACCGATTCGTCCACTCAAACCTGTACGAGTTAGTGAAGTTTCACATTCGGAGTTATCGTCTATCGAAAAGGTGGTAGAATTACTGGGCCTCAAGCCCACGTCGACGCCAGCTACCGGCAATTGCCAATTGTATGCTGTGTGTCAAGCACTGACGTGCTCAGAGAAATTAAAGGATAACGTGGACCTATTGGAATCAATGACGAAACAACTTAAAGAAGACTGTCTGGCGAGAGCTTTGATGGATTTTGATGCTAAGTTTTCACCGGAAGGGCAAAAGATGACTTTAATTGAATTTGGGCGTGGGTACTCTCGAATATCACCCAAGGAATCTTAGAAAAGATTCCAGGAGTATTTGGTTGGAGTATTTGATATGATCCCAAGATCATCGTGGGGAAGTAACGATACGTTAATGTCCATTAGTACTATGCTTCAAAGAGACATCTACGTAATCAGTCAGTCGCCTGGAGCTAAAACAACATGGCTCCTTTATTTCACGCCAGAAACAAGGACAATTAGGGCTAAAAGTTACCAGATGATTGGCGAGTTCCGATTACAGTTGGTGTTTTTTACAAAAGAATGCGTACGTTCTATGGGGAGGACAAACTATAAACTATAACGATGGAAAACGGCCGCTAATTTTAGATTACAGCGGTCAACACTATTCAGCTATATTGAGTGGCGAGAGAGATGTGCCCTCGGAGGATATCACCATGCAAGAAGAAAGTGACGATGAAGACTATGATGATGACAAAGGTGATAGGGGAGACTCTAACTCTCCTGTATCAGATGAAGTAACATTCTCACAAGAGATAGTAACAAGTGACGACGGTACGATGACGAATTATGGAAGTCACTCCCCATGGGATCCCGAAGATTGGGACGGTAATACGGATGATTTATTGCAACGACTAAACGGACCGACGATACATCATGGATTGAAATGTGAAATTACAAACACCATACTGACTAAAGACCCAAGGATGTGTGAATTATTACATTTCCTAGCAGACACTGTGTCCAAATTGTCTTTACCAGAACAGGAAAGTTTAATGAGAGCGGATCTATCTAACCCAGTTGCGTGCACAGGGTTTCTACAGAAATATCAAATTTCTGAACCCATTCTTAAACAGTAGTACCATAATGTATGGTTAGATAATCAATCAGAACACGAATGCTTACAAATCTCAGATGGTTCGCCATCTGGATCGGAGTATAAGGATTCGGAACAATCGGCAAGCTCTCAAGAAACTCACGCCTCAGAGGGGGGAGAGAGTCCAACGTTGAAGCGGGTCTGGCGCCGGACTGGACAAAATGAACAAAAGGAAGATATGGACATTTTGCCGGTAGAGAGAGAACTGATGGACGAGTTGATGACCTGTGAATCGGATTCTAAGATGGAGGATATGTCACTCGTCGATTTTAAGGTGGCGTGGCACACGCTTTTGGAAAATTGGGAGGAACAAACGGGATTCCGTTCCCAGTGGTCAGTTCGACTAAAACTTTGTGGATTAAAGTGGCTCGTCTAGAACCAAATCGATTATTACATTTGATTAAAGATGTACCAGGTTCGCATTATATCCTGAATAGCGTGCATTCCAGTGTACTGGTAGAAATGACGAAAACTTAGAGGCAGCAGTGTTGGTTGGCTGTTATCGATGCAGGAAAACGGGAAGGTTTAGTTGATTTACCAGGGAAATGGTTCCAGGAGTGGGAGGAAAAGTTTATGGTCATGAAAATTTTTGGGCAGAAAATAGCAATTATGAATAGCTCGCATGAATGGTCATGTCTAAGGAAAATTCAATATGGTGGAAATTCCGTATTAAAGCTACTAGCACTGCGTCTGGTTTTACTCCTAGCCGTTATGCTCCTTGTATCTCATATTTTTGCAGAACATTTGGCAGCTATGATTGGAGACAATTATAACCCGAAGGATACAATTCTCTGTTTACTACAGAGGCATTTGAAAGTATTGGAACTCAGTCATGAATACGCGGTGAAGATCACAGCAATTGAAAAAGGTGAACCAGCTGCCTGGAAAGCATTATTCACGTTCATTTACCGGGAAAATGTGCAATCATCTACATGTGGAGATACGGAACATCCACAAGCTATTATAGAACAGGATCGGGCAGGTCCAGGTCGGTACCGAGGGCACCGCACTAGACGCCTTACCAAAAACATCATACTACAATCTGAACAGTCTAGACAATTTCACGAAACATAGGCTTGTGAAGGATTTGGAATTCACGGCAGAAATTGGATCTGTTTCGACGACACACTCGCAAATGATGAACATAATGTTAAGTCAGAATGTGCGTGGGTTCGCCCATAAAGATATCTCGGACTGGATGAAGGCGTGGAGAAAGGGTAGTGCGGAGTGTATGGCGCAAATAATACTACTACAGGAGACACATATTGTCTCCAATGAAGAAAAGGACAAATTATCTCTTAAATGGGCAGCTCTGTGGGGAGCTAAAGGGAGTAACAAGATTCTTTCTTATTGGAGTGTGTACCCACAGAAACAAGGAGGAGTGGCGATATTGGTATGTCAGGATATTGCAGATCAGATCACTCCATTTGCCCCTGAAAGTGGTCAAATCGAGTCATGCTTGTGTTCTGGAATGATTGTTTGATTATCAATATTTACGGTCCGTCAAGTGATGTAAAGCATCGAGAACTTTTTTTGGATATCTCAGACATCTCTTTGAACGAAGACCCAAAAATTGCGTACTAGGAGGAGTCTTCAACTGTGTGGACACCCCGGCGTAAGACAGGTTAGGGGGCAATCGATCCATACGACCGGAAAGTTCAGCTCTTTTTTGACTTATTTCTGACTGGCAGATGTGGGGGGCGCGACTTTTGATGATACCTGCAACAGAAGAGATAGTCATTGACCCAGCTGAACACTATACGTATTGGCGAGGAAACTTAGCAAGTCGCATTGATAAATTTTTCGTTTCCGAAAACTGGAAAAGCTGGGTAGTGTGGGTGGCAGTGGAAGCACCGCCGGTTCTCTCGGACCACAACCAAGTCCTTTTATGTCTTAAGGATCCCAGTGTCTCGAGAAGGCAGATTTCAAATAGAAAAATGCCGTATCCCTTCCCAGGATCCTCTCAAGACCAGACCCGTCTGATGATTATGGACAGACTTACGGAGTGTAAACTAACAATTACTGACGCAGCTAGCTGGATGACTGGATCAATGAATGCCGAGATACCATTTACAGAGTGCGAAGAAAGTTGGCTAGAAGAAGAAAGAGACGGCTACATCATCTTCAAAGAATACTTCGAGACAATGCAAAAACAAGAAAACACATTGTTCGAGCGATTTCGGAGGAATTACAAAAAGAACGCTTATTTCGACGGGGGTTTCGTTTACACAGATCGGCAGCAAATGTTCGCTGGCTTTTCAAAAGGGCGTCGGTCTGGGAACGTGACCAGATGGTATCCAGGATTGAGGCAATGTCTGGCCCTCCATTTCCAGCATCTTTATCGATTCCGGATAAATTCGCTGCAACTTGGAAGAACATTCTAAGTTCAAGTCACCGGAAAGTAAGGAGTGCGAAACTATTCGAGGCCTTACAACAGTTTATGACAATCCCGGCAGACCGGATGGTAACCGAGCTCCAAAATGAGGCTTTAATGGCGGGAATTCAAGAGGAGGATGTCGAATGGGCGATTAAACGAATTGATCGGAGAAAGACGGCAGGACAAGATGGACTTGGCAACGACTTTTACAAAGCTTTTTCAGATGTGGTGGTGGGTCCTCTGACAAAATGTTCAACGAAATCTTATTAGGTGGAACACCACCACAATCCATTTTGAAGGCTGTTGTTATTCCCTTACGGAAGAAAGGGGATTCGAGCAATGCTTTGGATTACAGGCCTATTTCGTTGTTGACAACAGGATACAAACTTTTTGCAAACATTTTGGCTCGAAGGTTACAAGTCTTTCTAGGTCAGCTAATCGGGGAAACTCAGCAGGGGTTTGTAACTGGACGGAGAATGGATAAAGCGGTTGTAATGATGCAGTCTATATTTGAAGGTTATAAACATCAGCATAAACAGTCAGCGGCACAGAGTGCTGGAATTCATTTCCTGGACTTCAGCAAGGCTTATGATACAGCTGACAGGAAGTACTTGTTTCTGGTGTTACGTCTTTTTGGTTTCTCGGCCCATTTTGTTGATCTCATGCAAAGAATACATGCTGGCACAACAGCAGAATTTCTGGTGAATAATGATTTCTCAGAGTCATTGCCTGTAAGATCTGGGATACGGCAAGGTTGCCCTCTAGCTCCAATTTTATTCATTTTAGCGGTAGAGCCACTAGCTTTGGCTTTCCTCCAAGAACAGAGGATACAAGGAATTCAGCCTTTGACAAATGATCCATCATTACACCACCGGTTTTCTGCGTTCGTAGATGATTCAACGATATTCCTAAAGCATGCCAACCAGGTGCCGGTGGCACTGGCTGTGGTTCAACGATTTGGAGATTTGTCAGGATTGCAAGTTCAACCAGTCAAAAGTAAATTTGTGTTTTTAAATTTAAACTATGTACCAAAAAACTGGTAAACCTTACCGGTTTTACCGGAAGGTGAAACCATCAGGTACCTTGGATATTTCTTTGGGTGGGCGACTCTGACAACGGTTAACTGGGCATTACGACTACGGAATGTACAAAGACGATTAGCAACAGCGACAGAATGTGGAACTGCTTTTATGGATAGAGTGCAATTGTTTAATGTAATTGCGATTCTGTCTATCCTGTTTACAGCGCGGATGTTCGAACCGCCACCTGAGGTTGTGCAAGAATTAGTTTACATGCAGAAGAGTTTCCTATGGAAAAAACAGTACAACTGGAGAGAGAGAAGACACAAGATTTCACCGACATTGCTGTTCACCGCACATGCGGCTGGGGGCGTAGTCAATCCAGGTTGCTATCAAAGTACAACGATTGAAGCTAGCGTGTCAGTGGCTCATCGCGGCGCCAGACGGTTACCAGCAAGCCTGGTTGAACTTATCTGGTATAGGGTTCACAACGGTATCAGGACAAGCAATAACGCCGCTTCCAGGTTATTCGGTATGTCAAGCGGGGCGATCGTATGAACCGGGACGGACAAAAACAACAGCACGAACTATCATGGAGTGGCTGGGTCCGAGGGCGCATGAGTTGGACCAAGTAAAACAGTACACTACCCAGTTTTTACCCAGGGCAATTGATCAAATGGAAGCAAGACTGGGGATAAAGGACTAGGTCTCAAGCGGGATGAAAAGTTTACAATAACTCTAGACATCGATGATTATCAGTATCACGGTCTACTCCCAGACTCGATGATATCTTTCTGGGGAACATATGCTTAGGCATCGAATCCCTGGATCAGAGAAGAGAGAGCGTCGACGTTGGTGCCCAGAAAATACGATCGCACCCCGCCTGCAACCATTCGAGAATTAGACATCTTACGACTAACCAAATCTACGTTTGTCTGGCAGGTACAGGGAGAGCACGGGATTTCGCATACAATAGCTAAAGTTGGTCGATGGTTGTGTGCGATAATCATAGCATCGTCGAGAGCAAAAGTCGGCCATTATTTTGGGTAGCGGATGCAGCTACGGCTCAGTCGGGGTCCGACATGTCTGGAAACTTTTACGTGGGATCTCACGGCTCCAGGAAAAATAAGCGGGAGTGCAAAGTTACAGGAGGAAGAGGTGCGTCTTCAGCAACAAGCTGATGGGATCATATGGAAAGTCGTCGCCAATACGAAATTCGACAATACCGATGATTCATCATTAGTTGGAGTACGAGTCGTTTTCCAGCCCCATCCGGATTTGCATCTTATCGGATGGGAGGTAGCTGAGGACACGACGATTAGGAAAATATCGCCTAAACTGCGTAGGTCCTTTCGGAAGCTGTACTTTCAGGGGGTCGCGCCACAGTTAACAACTTTACTTGGGCAGTGGAGAAATTGTTGCGCACAGAGTTCTTGGTGGAAAAATATCCAAGATGTAGAACCTAATCAGGTATGGGATCATGATAATATGTTGACTAACTATCAAGTATGGGTGCAGTTACGGGTCGCCACTATGCAACTGAATACCTTTTATGTCCGGACCCGCCAGATCAGATCATGTGAACTTGATGACCGATGCACCAGTACGCGGACAGATCTTTGTCATATATTATGGGAACGTCCAAGAGCTCAAGCATTTTGGAGGCGTTTGTTACAGCAGTGGTGTGGTATGATGGTACCGGAATCGAGCCTACGAAGTTTTCAGGCAGCGGTAGTGACGAGACGAGCGCCATCACTTGGCTTGAATGTAAAGAAGGCGATGATGAATCAACATGGGTGGTTCGACGACTCGTACATGGAAGTCTTTAACCGACTTTGCGGGATTGGAATGGCATTGTTATGGCAGTTGCGAAACCATCCGATCTTTCAAGGTATCGTTAAAGATGCATACGAGCATTTGGACTTCATTTGGCGTCAATGTCGAGCCCAAGTCGAAGCAGTAGCGGATTATGAATCAAGTTCCTCTATGTCACGCGAAGAAGGAATCCGACTGAAAATCAGTTTACAGTGCATTTTTAATCACCCTCCAACACCGGATCCTGTTGCCTATAACCTATTGCCAGAACCAAGTTGTGTAGCAAGCGACGGAACCATATCCAGAATTTCTGAGCCAAGATTACATTCTAGATTACATATGTTCATAGTAGCTAATAGTTAAGACTAATTAGACTATATTTTACTACTTTTACGCATAAATACAAACTATTTAGAGGAATATTAGGCCACAGTAGGCAACCTGGCAGGTTTGCCGAATTTGCTTTTGTTCTTGCCGTTCTTAATGTGTTCTTTGCCGAACTAGGACTGGAAAAGGTGTAGTTATACGTGGGAAAGAAATCTAATATAACTAAGGGTCCGTCTGGTAAAATCCTGGATTTTTCTGTTTGCATACGCTGTTTTCTACCAATCCACTGGATTCGCACAAAACAGCGGCCGCAGTGAGACAGTGTTTCCGATTTGTAGTGGTTGTCCGGTAACCATCAGAAAGCATAAAAAATACAGGAATACAACTCGACGAAAGTGACGACGATGATGACGCCGGGATCGGCGAGGTGCTCGCATCGATGCCAACGATATTGTCGGCCTACCTCAAAAAGCCAAGCCGAACGTCATCATTGACCGGGGCTTGTACGATGCTGAATTGTGTGCTGGCAATGAACGTCGCTTCAAATAGCAAGCTCGAATGAGTAAGGTAGTTTTTTGTTGGCTTCTCGAAGACCTGGAGTCGAGCATTATATGAAAAGCTCTCGATGGGTGGGCAGCGGGGAAAAACTACTGATTACGCTGTACATACTTTTTGGAAAAAACAATCGAGATGCTCAAGAGCGCTGGCAGCACAGCGGCGACACTGTCATCTGAGTCCTGTACGAAGTCGTTATTGCTATTCTACATCTACAAGCTAAGTATATCGTGTCGCAGTCCAGCGCATCTCGGCCCCAAGTTCATGCCCTATTTTCCTCCTGCATCGGTGCACTTGACGGTACACATATAACATTCAAGCCCAAGGAAATTGATCCGCGAGTATTATCGAAATCGTAAGGGAGAGATAACCCAAAATGTGCTCGCTGTTTGCGATTTCGATTAATCTTTCTCTTACGTGCTTGCTGAATGGGAAGGATCAGAACACGACGGACGGGTGCTTCGCGACGCGTGGACGAAGGGGGTGAAGTGCGGGCAAGATCAACTTTTCTGGGCGATGATGGATACGCTCTCAGTGAAAAGGTGCTGAGCCCATATTGGGGTGTACGAAAGAATGGAAATCGGGCAAGTTGCGGCCCCGAATGCAAAAGAGCTATACAATTTGAGGCACTCGTCGCTTAGGAATGTTGTCAAGCGAGCGTTCGGTGTGGCCAAGAAACGGTTCGGGATTTTGGCGTCGATTCCCGAATATTCGCTAGATATGCAGACGAACTTACTGCTTCACTGTTTTATTTTGCACAACTACATCCTCCACCACCAAACACGACGAGATTTTTGCCGAGGCCTGCTTGACAGAGCACGTTGATCAGATTTCATCAGACACATGAATGTGTGGCGAAAAGCTTTTAAAATGTGGTTCAATTACGAAGTATTCTTTTCTGGGCACTGCGATTCGGAAAGTTCGAAAAAATGAAATCGTTGATACCTCAAATAAGTTTAAGGCGTATATCATACCGAAACGCAGCAATTCAACCACGTAATCACCGTTCAAATTTTGGTCGGATTTGTATGACGTAGCATATGCAGCTTATCAACATGAAGCAAACAAAAATGCCCTCTTGTCGATACTAGTAACAGTACTCAACGCGTTGTTTCGAGTGCTTTATGAATATGACGTCTACCGTGTCACGGAAGATACAGAAGAACGTGAGCAATTTCAAACAATGGAATATGTGCTTTCATGTATTATACATATGCTTGAGAAGGACAATACGACTTGTTTTAATGCTAGTCGTGCTTCAGAAGATTGTATCCAGCGCCGTGCGGTGTTCACCCAGCGAAGTGCAAGATGAATTTCAAGAGATCGAGGACGATCTTCATGGATACAACAGTACTGAAGAAGGAAAGACATAGCAACCACAATACGATATCAATAATTTACAAATGCTCGGGTATCAGGGAATACCCAACGCTTGCTACTGTCAGAGCTGTGTGCGTGGGCCCTTGATCCCATTATTATCTGTCTGCACGAATATTACAGCACCGATCTCAGTCGTCTTTGACTCTATCACCTGATTGACTAATGCACTTGAAGCAGTACTCGACTGCTTGATAAAGTGCGGCGACTCGGCAAACGGATTGTCCGGGTCATTGTTGCTCACGACACGGATATCCAGATCCTCCAGAATTTCTGTCACCTCGAGCTAGACTTCAAATTTCAGCATGGCATACTTTTGCGCATCCAATTCTTCCGTGTACGAGTAGACGCGAATGGTGTAGAGATCTTCCATGGCCACAAAGCAAAAGCGTTCCCATTTTCCCCCAAGCCGTCCAGTTGGTTCTCTTCATGGGATGTCAGTCCGACGTGTAACGATTACAGCATATTTTCAAGACGGCAACGAGCCTCTCGTAATGTCTCGACATTGATGCCGCGAGACACTCGGACGTGCAAATCAACATCTCGTTTAGGACGTTGCGAGAAATTGATCATGGGTTTGTAAAGAAAGAAGCTGTTGTGAACATAAAGAGTGGTGCCTTCGAGACTCACGACTGTCGTGTAACGTAGTGACACGCGATGGACAATTCCTTCTGCGTCTCCAACGCGAATAAAGTCATCAAGCTTGAATAGAAAAATAAACACAGGAAAACACCACCGACGACATTGTGAAACGAGGGCACGAAGCCCAACACACTTGCTAAACCAATCACACCCAAGACCGAGTACTTGAGTGTTGCACTGTCGCCGAGAGCAGACGAGTATATAATGAGTGCAATGGTCAACAACACCTTAAGCTGTAGAATCTGATGACATAGTGATAGGCTAACTAACTTTCATGTCCACTCAAAGGAGTCTCTTCATACCTTGACAGACTCCGAGATATCCGTTTTCTTGGATTAGTCTCCTTTTGTGCCAACAAATCGACGGACAGTTAGCTGCACCAAGTCAGGGGAATCGATCCAACAAAAATGCTAGCTGCATTTTCTAGTATTCAGAGGGGAAACTCTAACCCTCATCCACGGAAAATTTAACCCGCGCCCATTTCCGCACCCATCGATAGCTTGACACTTATTTCTATTTTTCAAGAATTGACAACGACTAATGGAGAATTGGTTTATACAAGGTGGTATTACATTAAGAATGCTGGAACCAGTCAAGCGTTCTTGAAAATGGAAGAAGAAAGGAGGACGTCGCAATGACAAGACGGACTCAGATGATGCCAAGACAACACCACCTCCCAGCTTCGATGCGTGGGCGGCCAACCTACGAGTAACAGGTGACGCTGAACCCGCACGCTCGCAGGATTGATTGTCTTTTAACTTGTCGACTCAAGCAAAGGGAGCGATGATTCTGAACACATTGCTTTGAAAGTTCGCTCATACGGAAAAACGCCACGAGATTTAGGTGTACCTGCTGCCCAATCAACCGCTTTGTTTCTATCGTAGTTGAAGTCAATCTGAGGTCTCTCTCATGTCGAAGGATTTTGATCTCGTTTTCACCAAGTGTGGCTTTGTTGGTCGATGACTTTGATTTTTACGAGCTGGCATTAATCACTTCGGAGTGCGGGGCGACTAGAAGGTATGTGAGCGATGGATGGTATGGTGATCCATGAAGCAAACACAGCGAGCTCTCATCATGTTACTTCGCGTTCGCTTGTAACAAGCTCGAAGCGGTGCCACCCCTGCTCAGATTCGTCCAGTACCTTGGGGGAGGTTTTTCTTTGTACAGTTGTGGTGGCAAGCATTGGAAAGTTTCGCGAATCAAGTCGCTTTCGTCGTCATGGAAAGGAAAATGAAGAAGCAGAGAAGAGGAAGATAGGGACTCAACAAAAGAGAGAGGCAAAGGAAGGCAAACGTCTTAGTAACAAATAGCGGAAGTGTATTGAAAAGGAAATAGAGCGTCAGCAACTTAATGCTGGTAGCAAATCCGTCTTGTGTGTCCAAAAGGTCAGGTTAGGATCACGATTTTGAAGATGATTGCGCTACAAGGTTTATGACTAGCTGTCACTAGCATGCGCCTTTCTTCGCACGACTATCTTTTAAGGGTCCGTCTGGTAAAATCCTGGATTTTTCTGTTTGCATACGCTGTTTTCTACCAATCCACTGGATTAGATTAAAACAGCGGTCACGATCAAACACTGTTTAAAATTATCTCGTCTGTCTGGTAACCTATCCATTATTTTTATTTGGCAGTTTCACGCTTACGACAATACAAGATGGGTACAGCTGAAGTCAGTAATGATGAGCAAAGCCATTGAACAGCCCGTTGCATTTTTAATTTATTATAAATATTTGTGACCTATCTACCCCTGGTGCCTTTCCTATACTTTTAAGTTAGATATAACAGTGCGTCTTGCGCACCACTTACGCAGATTTAGAAAAGGGTTCCACTGTATTACCGGTAATCTTTTATAAGTCATGTACCGGTACATACCAGTAGGTCACAATCCTAAGACGATCAAACGCAGCTGTCGGCGCAAAAAAATGCACCGTTTCAAAACCAATCATAAACGAATGGGCCTCGAGGAAACAAGACGACGATGACACCGTGGTCGGCGCGGTACTCGTGGCGAAGCCGACGATCATGCCGCCGATAGAAGGTACCTAACAGAAGCAATAATTATATTCAAGTACTATGCCACGAATAAGGAAGATTTAGTATATGTTTTTAACTCTTAACTTTAAAATACATCAGTTTCCTATTCTCTATCGACTTCAGCGTACCGTAAAAATACATCCACTGTTTCGAAATACGACTCCGACCTCGTATCTCGGAAACAGCGGATGGAGGTCAAAACAGCGTTTGAAAAACAGATGGTTGGCGAACCAGACAGCACACCCAACTCGGCTGAAACAGTGTTTGCTCCGAAACAGTGTATTTTTTGCAAATCCAGTGAAATCCAGCGGATTTGTGGCCAACCAGACGGACCCTAAAGCTATTTTAACGAAGATTGGAGAAGAAGACGTCATTCTGTTGATCATTTGGCGACAATTAGTGCCTTTGTAACTCATGTTAACGTATTGGTAACACTAAGTAAATGACCCAAAAAGGGGCAACTATTGGTGGGTGCGGAAATGGGCGCGGGTTAAATTTTCCGTGGGTGAGGGTTAGAGTTTCCCTATTCAGAGCAGGAACAAAAACTCACACTCTGCATGACGTTGAACAACGAGTAGAGCCAGTAGAGGAAGATCATAAATATGTAGGGAAGTGACACAAAAATTTGCTTAGCTCAGACACGGTGAGCGCCAGCAGCACTAACTACATGGTGATGAAGTAGGACGTGGAACCAGCGCAAGACTCGCGGAAATCCTCTGCCAATCTACAAGTAAAAGGAATAACATTTGCGTGAGAAAAGCAGCAGCTTGATCTTTGACTTTGATGCAAATAGCAGTCCGTACTGGCTGATAAAAGGCAGTTTTGTAAGCACGAAGACAAGCAGACGTACAAGTACCCGAGGCAGAAACATGGCAAAGAAGACCAGGACAGCGGCTACAATCAGTTGAGGTGCTGTCGCAGTGTGCCACCAACTTGGAAGGCAAGATGCGGAAACACAGGTATCATTGCAGCTATTGGCACTTGCTACGTCCACGAGGAAGAGCACTTCCACTAACAGTAGCAACAGCTCTTTACGTCTAGAAATAACAGTTTTACTTCTGCTTCTCAAGTTATCAAAGCTTCGGGCATGATATTTGACACTACACCTGTAGTAATCGACAGGGGTCAAGTTTTTACCTAGAGGCGCCAGAAAGACTAACCGGTATCTGAGCGCTGTGGATACGCTCGCGGATCGTGCGGACACAACAACCACTTTTACCTTCTTAGTATATCCATTTGTGTGGCTCACATGGATATAAATATATCGTTTCATACGTGCCAGTCGCAATGCACGTGGACAAATTTCTTCTCACAGTCTTCTTGAAACATCCTGTCAACTATCCACACTGCCATAACGAAAGAAAAACCCTTCGTTGTGACCAAAAGAAATAAAAACATCGTTTTAATAGACAATCGCAAGAAAAAAAGAACTCAGACAAGTAGGTTTTTTAACGCTGCTAATCAAGTTGCTGTTCATATTGATATCATATCCAGACAGTCGATTATTTAGCAACGTACCGAGAAGCCGTAATCACAAATTAACAGAAGCAAGCTAAAAAAAGCTAAAAAGCATATATTAGCAGGAAAGAACCCAAGCCTCTCACTTCCCAAAATTAATATAAACTCTCGAACAATCTCATCATGTCGGCTTCAGCTACCAAAAAGACGTCTTTCCGATTTTTCTTGTATGTAGACATCCTATTGCTGGGGGGGGTCAAATAGATGTACTTCAGTTTCGCCCCAGGTTCTGGATCACGTGCTGCTGCTGAGTAGAGTTTAATATCTTGATCTTCTGGGCCGTACTTTGCAATGCGGTCGCGATAAATTGGTTCAGAGGCTTGAATCAATATCTGAGCTCCGTTTGCGTCGTGGATAAACAAGTCGACCACTGGAGTTTTTCGCACACCTATAAACATTGTGTTGCGAGGAACTGATTTTGCCTCTGGAGGAATCCTACCACCATGCTGAATCCATCGGGCAGTTATGGTCATTCTCTTTTCTTTCTTACCGCATAAATTCGTGCAATAAAACTCAATTGGTATTCCATTGGATCGTCGAAAAATATCCACAACTGCTAACTCGAATCTTTTCCACCTCATCATTGGATCATACTGGACCATGTTTTTTATTGCTTTACGAATAACGTCCCTCTCCTTAAACACCGACAGAAGAGCATTTTCAGCAGCGGGGCAAAAAAGCTTTTGAAATCCATCTGTCGTTACCACTAAACCAGATGCAATCCAGACATCAGGAGCTGAAACGACTTTCTCACCAACAAATAAGCTTGAAGCAAAAGAAACAATTTGCTTCAAAACGTCTGGACCAAGTTGTTCTATGTCAAGAAGACCTTGGATTCTCATCTTGTAGAATGGGATTCGGGCATTCATGTACGCGACTTTCCATTGCTGAAGAGTTGCCTTTACTTTAAATAAATGTAAATTCTCCAATCGAAATTCGAGAGCTTCTCTTGGAATTCCGCCGCAGAGTTCAAACAAGGCATCGCAATCACATTCTCGAGGAAGTCGATTTTGTTCCACCAAGAAAGTAACAAAAATCTGGAAATTTTTACGATTCATCGGTTCCATTTTAGTGAACAGAGCCGCATTTCCATCTGTCCCACTTGGCATCAGCTGAAATGCAGAAGAAAATCCATAAAAAATCCCCCCACGTCTCACCTTGAACGTATTCCAGTCTAAAAACATGGATCCAATCGGATTTTGACGACAAGTAATTTCGATATCTTTACTATCTGAGTACAACTTGATCATCTGAGGGCTTGTATTAAAAGCATTACATTGATCCACGAGAAACACCACAGGTCTGGCTTCGTACATTCGTAATGTCCTCACAACCAGTTTAAAAATATCGATAATCTCCTTTTCCTCATCGCCCTGAAACAAATTTGTCTTTATGATTTTAACAATGTAATGAAAAAGATCATCACCAAAGATTTCTATAAGCATATTCTCCCCAACAGCCCCAATCCATCTACTTAAGAACTCTTGAACCACCACGCTCATAGGCTCAGCTCGATTCACAAAGTCACGCGCCTGCACTGGAAACACCAAATATCCCATCGACCTCGCCATATGACCAATATAAAGCAAAGTGGTCGTCTTTCCAACACCACTCGGACCTTGAAGAAGACTGGTGATACCTTGTTCATATTTGATGGCAGTTTGAAGTTTGTTGAAGTGTGATACCATATATTGCGTGATCAAAAGCGATGATTGTGCGTCCATGAATTCAGTTACGCTAAAATCGCTTAAGATCGTCTTCAGCACCTCATACGAAATGACATCTCCTTCCATGTGTTCTTTGAAAGCCTGACATATGGTCACCTCTGCTTCCAGTTTATCTCGTTTAGCTCGTTTTCGGTCGGTCATTTTGACGTTTTCGAAAATTCTCAACTGCAAAATATTTCGCGAGGGCGGTTTTCAATCAAAACGTATGCTGACGTGTTTTTCGCATACCCTCTGATTGATTTTAACTCGACCATACAGAGTACCTTATACTTCCTATGTGTACTCCTGCACGAATGGTCAGTTCTGCTCCGGAACAGGGACAAGAGTGCAACAGATGTCGCATATCTTTCCATTAAACTTGACAGCACTTAACAGCTATCACTTAACTACGATTCGCTTTACATAACAATGTGGTGACATCGGTTCCAAATTTGCCGATCAAGAAGTTAAAGCCGTAAGCTATAAAATCAGCCGGAGAAAGCTTCACTTTTTATGTACTTGATTGCTTGTTGTTCAGCTTGTTGAAGTGATAGCACGTTGCGCGTAGAAGTAGTGAAGGTAGAGGAAGAACTTGCTTGTAAGGAGACAAAAAGAATTATATTTTACTTTTACAGGGACGCTAGGCATTATGTCTGTAGAGACATTCATGTAGAGCTCAGTAGAAACATTAACACTTAATGTATATATGCACATGCAAGTGTAGCGGATTCAATTCTCTTGTGTTTTAGGGATAGCCTAGAGCGCACCAACCCAAAATCTGCAAAGCACCAAACCTCAGCACCCCACTAGGGTTGGGGGTTATAGCGATTGTAAAATGAAGAAAATGTATTAATAAGTACTCCGGAGTAACTACTAGGAAAAGTTACACCTTATTTCGGCAAGAATAAATTAAGAACGGCAAGAGCAAACGAAAATTCGGCACCTCAAAAGCAACAACGCGTTCACACAACGGATGGGAGAGTTACGTTTCAACTTCGATGATGTTGTAGTTGGTGTGCAAAGGTTGCGCGAAAAGCATGGGAATTTAATAAAAAAAAATCATCCTGATAGGTTTTGGGGGCGTGGTGTCCAAATACTACCAAGAACACACGGGCTTAAAAACTACAACGATTACAGTATCACCTTGATGGCTCTCGGATTCAATTATTTCAAAACAATCAAAGCTCCCGCTTCCAAATTTGAGGCGATAGAGCTAAAATCACTAGTCGATGCCATGGGCGATTATGCTGATTCCAAACACTTCAAAGATTGGAGGCATACAGTGTGAAGTCGGGTGTGTCAATTATAAAAATGTATGCGAAGATGCGCTGGTTTAAACAGGTGGAAGACTTAAAAATGAAGGATGGGGGGATCGCTGAAATGGCTTTGGAAGCGCATTCGTTATATTACACCAAATCAAACCGATCAGGCCCTCTTCGATCCGGGATGAAGATAAAATCGAGGACCAGCTCGAACGTCTGATAAACCAACTGCCCGAGGTCGAAAAAAGTGTAGGTGAACCCAACGTAAAGGGAAAGCTGAGAGCGATTGCAGAGAATCCAGTCTAATTTATCATCAAAACTGCAAAAGAAAGCGACTCACGAGGCAGTTACGGACGAATTGAATAAGGAAACCAACAAAAGAAGAAAAGTCGCGTAAATTACAACAATAATTGTTTGACGACATGGAAGCATTCTACTGTGTACATACGCGAGGGACTTAATTTATTCTTGCCGAAATAAGGTGTAACTTTTCCTAGTAGTTACTCCGGAGTACTTATTAATACATTTTCTTCATTTTACAATCGCTATAACCCCCAACCCTAGTGGGGTGCTGAGGTTTGGTGCTTTGCAGATTTTGGGTTGGTGCAGCCCTGTTATATTCTTCAAAGAGTAATGCTTCTTTATTAGATAAGAGAGGTAATTCTTATAAAGGGTAAATGTACTGAGACAAGCCATTTACTCCAACAGCCCCTCTGGATTTGATCAGTGCATTTATCAGCGATTTCGCAATCGGCTGTGCCTTGATGCAGCGCGATCACGATGATCGTGATCGCGTTTAGCCTACTACCAGTCACGTCAGTTGTGCCCAGCCTAGTGCAACCATCCAGTGCAAGACAA
The DNA here is from genome assembly GCA_001887855.2 of Sclerospora graminicola. NCBI lineage: Eukaryota > Oomycota > Peronosporomycetes > Peronosporales > Peronosporaceae > Sclerospora > Sclerospora graminicola. The sequence goes on along the minus strand of MIQA02023106.1, from coordinate 13,977 downwards.
GGAACTGCTTGCCATGAAGTATGCACTAGCAAAGTTTCGGATCTATCTCGTAGGAGATAGACCGTTTGTGGTTTACACGGACCATGCGTCGTTACGCACGGCCGTGAATTCACCACACATTTCTCAAAGAATGCCATGATGGCTGTCATTCTTTGCCGAGTACAACTTTACGGTTGAATACAAACCCGGAAAGCTGAACCTGATAGCGGACGCGCTATCGTGACGCCTTGATTATGAGACGAAACCGTCTGTAACGGAGGCGATCAGTGCTAACACAATTCGTTGCACGGATATGTCGTTGGCACTCGTACAACAGGTACGACGAGCGTACAAGGCAGACAAGCAAACCTTTCTGTTGATTGAATACTTAAGTAATCAATCTGATCGGAAACGTGAGGGACTTCCAGAGCTCCTTCGCGCTTGCGTGCATCGTTACCGATTGCAGGATGGTCTGCTGCTTTACAGCACAGACCAACAAGATGTTAGTCGCATCGTCGTTCCAAACGACGATGATCTCAAACATGAGGTACTGTTGAGTATCATGATGCACCGATCTCTGGGCATCAAGGTCGAGAGAAGACATATGCTTCTCTCGCAAGGGATATCTACTGGTGTAAATGGGTACGCAAGTACGTACGCGCTCGTGAGACTAGCCAGCGCGTAAAGCCTGCGCACTCTGCGCAGGCTCCCCTCCAATCTCTGCCAGTTCCGACAGAGTGTTGGATTTCCATTTGAATGGACTTTATCTTCGGTCTTCCGCCCGACCATAATCGGAAGACTGGAATAGAGGTCTTTGTAGACCGATTCAGCAAGATTGTTCAACTTGCTGCAGTGTCAACGAATGTCACTGCCGCGCAGACAGCGCGGATATTCGTTGACACGGTATTCCGTTTACACGGAATGCCGGAGAACATAGTCTCGGATTGAGATCCGTGATTCACAGGACGTTTCTGGCAAGAAATGTTATCTTTATTGGGACGCAGTTAAAGATGTCAACCGCGGACCATCCTGAAACGGATGGGCAAACTGAACGCGCTAACCGCGTTCTAGGAGACAGGTTGCGTTCATACGAGCATGCCTTCGACCAGTGGAGTGACTTTTTGCCACTCACTGAGTCTGCAATAAATAACTCGGTTCATGCTTCCACAAAGCCATCACCATTCTACGTGAATGCTATGAGGCATCCACGAACCCCGGCTTTACTTGGCGGTACGCCAAATCTCAGTGGAGGAGGGAACCATCAAATTTTGAGCGAGTCAATGCGCATGTTGCAACCGCAACTTGCGACGAGATTGACGAGTCTTCTACTGTTAGCACAGTAGAAATTCAAGCAGCTCCAGTTGATACTGAAGCTGCCTGCGAAGAATATGTGTCTGCAGAAATGGATGCATCAAATAAGACAGTCTACCTACTGCTAATAAAGCAGTAGATGAATTCGTAGTACAGCGTCAAGCTATAATACGTTACGTGAAAGATGCAATTGCTTCTGCTTTTGACAAGCAGAAGCAAAATACAGACAAGAATGGAAGAAAGAATACAAATTATTTTTCAAAAAGGTGAATTAGTTCTTTTATCAACAACTAATTTGCCTACACGTGTAATTAGCAACTTCCCTACACGGAAGTTGCTCCCTAAAATTATTGGACCCTTTAAGGTCCAAAGTATCAAGGGGAATGCCTATACATTAGACATTCCAGCGGCTATGCGCCTTCACCCAATGTTTTACGTTGGGAGGCTCAAACCCTATCTTTCGTCTTCGTCTTTTGACGAGACGCATCCTCACGGCGAATGCCGTGCTTTTCAAGACTACCAAAAGAGACATGTAATCGTTTTCCAACCGATTGTGGGAAGTCTGGAGAGTCTGAACCTCCGACTTCAAGCGGTTAATCTAGACCGGCAGAAGATCATTCTTCTGCTGAAGGCAACTTTAGCGCTCAAAATGTCGTGAATCGCCTCACGAAGGGACGATATGTTTTGACAGAGTGAGACATATCGCCGCTCAACCCTGAGCAAGCCCTCTCGAGCTTTTGGGAGCAGTAAACCACGCTCCGCAACAACGACGGCGAGAGAACTACCAGTCCCCCCGACCCTGATTGATAATCAGAGGAATAAGCATTATATTCTCGAGCGCTCGATTGCGAAGCGCTCGGTTGCCTATAAGAAGGGGCAGCGTACCGAGTACTTGGTACGCTGGTTGGGATATTCCCAAGCGTTTGACTCTTGGGAGCCGATCGAGGTTCTGAGGGCAGACGCCCCTGACCTCGTGAAGGAGTTTGAGAAGAATACTTCTACTCAAACTCGTAAGAAGCATCAGCACTAGGTGTTGATGAGTGGAAAGTATATGCACCAGGTGCTGATACATTAAGGGCATCAATCAGGCCCAATTCATAGTGGGTACTGAGTAACCTCTGTACCCCCGCAGCTCCTTTTCGTTCAGAGGAGCTCCCCTTGGAAAACAAGAGCAATTCATACGAGAAGGAACTCCGCAAGAAATTCCTCCTTTGACACAGGTATAATGGATAAATTCCATTTTCCTGTACGTGAGTGCTTTAGAAAGCGCTCGCAATTTACGTGAACTCACTTACCGTAATCATCGGGACCTTTGTTGTAGTTTTCAACAAAGGCATTCCAACTTTGGGTCAGGGCGTCTTTATCGTCCCTGTTCTTCCGAGCACCTTTTAGGTTAATAATGAGCCTGAAAGAAAAGGTCGATAAAGCACCGATGTCTATCGTCGGTACTCCTATCGAAGTGGTGGTTGCGAATGTCTTCGCAAACATCTAATGCGTTGATATCAAACAACGGGTATAGACAATCGAGCTTGCAATGTCCGCCACTGTCGGTCATCGACGTCCATGCTGGAGTCCAAGACCCCACTTTGTACGGAACATGTGGTGTAGTCGCTCTCAGAAATTCCTTCTGTGATGCGAACACCCACGGGGGGCCCAGATGACTGACTGTCGGAGGGGGTACTCCGTCCATCCGAGTCTTGATCTGATCCGGCATCCAGACGGCTGGATCGGTCACTTCCATGACCTTGGCCGTGACAACTTGGATGATCTATGTTCGTAAAGCTCACCTTGTGTACCCGTCAGCACTGGCGGTTGCGCTCTCTTGATGGACCCTAGGGCGAAAAGGTAAAAGTCCGTCAAACCCGGAAACGAGGTTTAGGACTAGGGGTAGCTCCTGGGCGGAAATCTTCATCGGGGGGCAAGATTGGCGTTATACTTGAATGTTGTATACCGCAACTGCTGGATCGAGAATAATCGACCGGCCAGCTAAACCAAAGATAACAAAGGGGTAAAACCAGTCTTGTGCAATAGGGAATCCAAATAACACTCCAAATCTTTCACAGTTGGCCAAAACGTTACCACACTTTCCAATAGAGATAAACCGTGTTCAAAACACGGGCGACTTGAGTTCAGTATATGTAACGCGACGAACCCCGGTCAGGGGACTTCCGGTGGGTTCCTTTTAAGGGCAAACCAATAGCAGCGAAAGAGGACCTTGTTAGCCCTCTGCTGTGAACCAATGAAAACGACTTGCGTCTTAGAAAGCGAAACGTATACTGACTTCTATCCCTATATCCAATACAATTTGTTGTGTAACCTACCCAAAATACCCCGGCTGGATAGTTATGTGCCTTACCTGAAATAGCCCAGCTGGATCTCTTTCGTGTGTCATACACCTAAACTATCCGGCGCCAGCTGGATGCTCTTTGGTGCACTATACACCAGCCGGTCAGCCCGACTGGATGCTACTTCGTGTGCCGTACACCAGATATCCAGCCACCGACCGGCTGCCATCCAGCTCTACCTGGATACTCCTTCATGTACATACACCAAATATCCGGCTTGACCTGGATAGCCATCCATCTAAGCCCACTTGGCCGCTGGCGTTACTCTTCCTTAGCAACCCAGCGTCCACCTCTGGTGTCTCATCAGTCTTCCACAAAGCCCCAGCCTCTTTAGGATCCTTCGCACGTACATCTTTCAGACAATCTTCCCTTCGGTCATCCGCCATCGGCGGTCATCCAGCCCACCCGATCCAGATCCGGACGGCCCATCTCTGGCTAGCCCAATAACAAGTCCCTTGATCACGCCCATCTGGCTCGATTCCGTGCTTGTCACCATCCTGCCACTGGTGGATACACTCGGCAACTGCCATCCAGCATCTACACCCTTTGCCGGCAATCAGAATGCATCCTCGGCCAGATGTATCCCATACCTGAACATTAATTAATTCACAAGTCACTTCACCACAGCCGCCCCGGAGTCTTGTCGCAGTTGCACAACGGTTGGGGCACGATCTCACCTTACACAAGTCTTTTCGATCTCTCTTACCCATGCCCCGATTTAGGACGTCTTCTGCCCGATTTCTGGCAATTTCTATTAAATCGGTATTCAAGCCGGCTTGAGGTCTCATCCGCCTGTGCTGACCCTTTCTTGATATATTCCCAGTTCTGCAAGTCGACAAAGATAACATCTGTCGAGTTACTCTGGTTGACGGTGACTCGCCTGCCGGCGGAGTGGAATCGCAGGGCCGCGGATTCATCCACTTCGTATTTCCTGAATCTTGGTGCTGTCTCCGACTGACCAATTGATACTGCGCTCCGCATTCACGGCCATTGTAGGCCAGCTCACTGACGCCCTACAACAGGCCGCTGCACCATCTACCCCCCACCTCCGAAGTGGTTGATCTGGGAAAAAGAATAGAGGTGCTGACGGCCCAAATAGATAGCCTGGAACACATCCAAGCGGATTTGGTCAAAGCACTCGTCACCGCCAACTGCCGTGATGACGAAGCTATCGCCCGGAAATTCTCGTTTGAACCAAGTGATCTTCAACGGCAGGTGACTGATCTCGAAGACCAGGCCGCCACCCTGACTAAAGAGAGGGGCCACCTCCGCATACTGGCGGACGTCGTCGAACCTCTCCGTGCTGCCAACCAAGAGTTAGTTCACCGCTCAAAACTTCAGCGTGAGTGATTCTCCCACTCCTATGTCATCGTTCTGTCGCTTACAATATGCATGACCATGTCGCTTCGTAATCCCACATGTGGAACAGCTGAAGGAGCAGTCCGCCGAAATTTCTGAAACATCCCAAGAGTTGTTGCATCTTCAGGGCCGGTACCGCCAGGTGTCCCAAGAGCTAGACGCCACGCGGGACGACCGGGGCCACCTGCAAGAATCAAGCTCTTCGTCATACTTCTTCTCTTGAGCAGCAGCTGCAGAAACCCTATTCCAGGCAGCAACGGCTGCGATCTGAGCATTTCCAAGTTTGGAGAAGATATCATGACGCTTGTGACGAGCTGATCCGGGCCGACCGTGCCTAATCCGGACAACGTCATCCTGCTGGATAAGGAGGATCGGCTCAGGTCCCTTCTATGCAAACTGCAAGACCGTCTCGAGGAGACTCGGACTCAGACTGTCCCCATCCTACAGGCTCCTTCGTGTGCGCGAGAGGCCATCTTGACCGTCTTGGGTATGATAGATCAATGGAAAGCTTCTCCGCCGAAACTGTCCCAGTCTTCTGCCTCAGCAGGATCGGAAACCGGAAAACGTCCAGCTCTAATCCATCCTTGGCTGGGATCCGTCTTCGATCAACCCCAAACGGAGAAAAAGGGGGAGAATCCTCCCTCCTGCACCAATATTATTTGGGCATTTCGGCTAGTGATCGGGAACTTGAGTCGGACAGCGACTGTGGTTTACTTACAATGGAGGCAGCCGAAGAATCCCCACTCGCTTCCTCGGCAAAACATGGCTCTGCACCTAACTCGCCATCCGGCTCCAAAACTGAGTCTCCATCTGGCTTGGACGCGGGTTCAGATCCGTCCTTCAGTGAGTACGAGTACGATGGCGATGAAGACGAGGGGTACCTCAACCAGCAGGTGTGTACCGCATTATCCCGCTCTCGCGTGGACACCCGACGTCGCCTCTTGAGTTGTAGTGACCGAGCGGCCTCTTATCCGGCTCCCGATCAGGTCATTGATTAATAGACCGCACCGCCGGCTGGTTTTGGCTCCGGATAATACGAGCCTGCTAATCCGTCTTTGCCTCCCAACACCGCCGTCACTCCGTCCTTCCAGGACACCTCCAATTCCAAGACAGCTAACAATTCCCCAGATTCCAGGAGGAAGACCGAGACGAAGAACGGAAAAACAGAAAACGGACGAGGGGCAAAATAGGGCAGAGGAAAAGGAAGAGGAGATTAGGGACGACATCCCCGATCAGTGGTTGCATCTCAACTTGGAAGAATTAAGAGAATCGTCCTCCAAATCCTCATCCAAAACTCGGCCACCAGCTCCGGCAGGATCCAGTTCCAAAACCCGACCCGTTCGACCTGCAGCCAGGCCCAAGATCCGGCGGAGCTCTCCCGCTCCTGCGCCGCCTCTTCCCAAGCTTCCGCTTCTGTGGTTACCCGGCGGAAGCTTCCTCGGTGAGGGGGGTCGGTCCGACATCCTGCCGTGGTCGGTCGAGCAGCTAATAAACATGAGTCTCGCCGATGTTTCCAGTTCCCATCTTGCTCACTCTTTATCCCGTCCACCTCTCTGGATATTCCCTCCGTCTCTCAAGTCGTCTCCACCATCATCTTGGCGCCCCGGCTTGATGAAATCAGGTGCGGTTGACAAGCTAATGAAGTCTAAGCATTGGGAAATCCTGGCCACTGAGATGCCAGATATGGGGCTTCCGTCCAGCCCGTGGTTCACCAACTTCCGGACGAATTTCTGGGAATTCGTTGTGGCCCATGCCCAGTCCATCTGGGAGCCCACTCATTTTTTGTTCATCTCCGCGGAAGATCGGCGAAGAGATCTACCTCTCAGAATATATTTCGACGTCCGGAACAATCGGCGTGGACGGGCCTCAGATGTGTGGGTCCGTATGTGTGCGTTTGTCTTGGAGGGCATCAGGGATCGTGCCTGTGACCTGGACCTGTTTCTCTCTCCTTTTATGCTCCATCTGGCGAACCGTAAAGTTGAAAAAAGCGGGGAATCGGCAGAGGGCGGAACGTGGTATCCAGGTCTAGGTGCTCCGGATCGGACTACCTCCCTTTCCGAATCTTTGGAAGCTATCGACTGGCAAGATCCTCCGCGCCATCAATATCGCAACCGGCCCTCCGATCTCCCTGGATTTCGAGTGTCCCGGCTCCGCAACAAGTTTAATCGTCCATAGTGATAGGCAACCTGACTCGTTTAACCCTTTTCTTTCTTTTTCCCCATTTGAATATATCCGTCCATGCTTCTTTTATCCTTCACTTCGGCTGTTAGCCCGGGTTGGTCAATGCCCGATCAGCTGCAGGTTTACCTAGAGTGATCTCATGTCGTTAAAGGTTGCCTCCTGATCCGGCCGGGTCTGAATATCTGTTTCCCAGTCCTGGTTGTCATACTCTTCTTCTAACATACCCGGATCCAAAACGGTGATGCCGACCTGATCACGCATGGCCAATGTAGTCAGATGGTCTGCACTATTGTTACACTCCCGTTTGACATTAAACAATTCATGTTCTGGCCATTTCCGCAGGGCGGACATAACCCGATCATTCAAAAGTCTTAGTCGGGGGGCCATGTAGTCTATCTCCCCAGTGATTTGTCGGATCACCAGATTGTAGTCACCGCATATGATTATCCGCCCCTGCGTCCGGCCAGTCAGCAGATCTAGGCAAAACAGCAATCCTCGGTATTCTGCTTCATTCACCGTTATGCCAGGCGTGAAATCCAAAGCAGCTGCGACCACTTTCCACTCGGGCAGCTTCCATAGCACTTCTGCCCTTGGGGGATGCTGGCCGCTAACGTGCCCGGTATCTCCACTTCTCCTTTGGTGCACTTGATCACTTCTAGAGACCACTGAGACAACAACGCCGCCAATCTACCCAGCCGGCCATCAATTCCATTTGCCGTCAGAAGTCATGACAGGGTCAACCGTCTAGATAGTACCTTAATAGGTCGAGACTCCAGCATAGTATAGCACACATTCAGGATCCGTAGTAAAGCCAAACCTTATTTATCCACTAGCCCATTGTCAACTTCATTAGCCTTCAGAGTCCGGCTAGTGAATGTCACCGGACAATATACTCCATCATGATCCTGCACAAGGGCAGCTGAGATAGCCTACTTGTTAGCATAGATGATGACCACAGCAACCTTACTAACATCAAAATGCTTCAAGACTGGTGTGGTCGCCATCTTTGCTTTCAGCATACCAAAGGCCACCATAAAATTTTCACCACACTAATCGAAAGATTCCACTTTTCACACGTAATCATCAACTTTTCCACTTTTTCACATAGTAAATCCCAAGTAGTAGCCGTCACGAGAATGTCATCATTGTAGGACCGCCGCCCCAAAACCGAAGATTTTAAGACGGATTCCGGGTCACCTTCGGCGAGCACATCACCGACCAGGGCAGGATCTTGGTCCACCTTCCTCTTGAAGTGTCCATACAACGCGTTATGTATTAGCTGCTGGACCGACCTCGGTTGGTGCAGTGGTTAAGGCCTGCCCCCGGGACCGGGAGATTGCGGGTTCGAGTCCCACCGAAAATCCAAAGCCGGATAGAGTCGGGGTCCAAAAGTGTAATGAAATTAGGCCCTTACAGCACCGCGCTTGACATGGCTTACACCACCCTGTATAGGGTCAGGTTCTCTAAAAATTCTCTATCAGCAAATCTGCGGAGCATTTTTTAGGGCAAACGGCATTCGGTTCCACTCAGACAACATGAAGGGCGTCACAAACGCAGAGATTTCCCGTGCAAGATCGGTCATAGAGACCACCCCGAATCCACTAGCCATGTCCAATGAGCAATACCACAAAACTTTATCCAAATCCTCCAGCAAGTCGTTTATTAACGGCATCGGGTAAACCATTAGCTTAGTCAGCCAGTTCACCAGCCGGTAGTCAATACACAGCCTTATATCCACCCCATTCTTCTTAATAATGATTACAATGGGCGAAGCCCATGGCGAGGTGGACGGCTGAATTATCTTGGTGACCAGCAATCCCTTGATAAGCTCCGACAGCTTTTCTCGATACTGGAGGTCGACTCACCGGCCCTTTGCGGTGGAGTCTGTATCCAACTCGCATTTTGGCTAAATCCAACTTTTGAGTCATCAAGGGTTAGGGTCACCAAAAATGGTAAGGGCCAAAAAGGGTAATTTTACCCAAAAAATTGCCAGGGTTGCCAAAATGGTTAGGGCCAAAAAAGTGATGATGTCTTAACTTTTTACACGTTGCTCATTATGTTTCTCTCAGTTTATCGTTTCGTGTAGACACTTGACTCGTTCGTTATGTTTAGAGAGAGGAGATATGGGAATGTTTACTTGTGTAAGAAGTAAAAATTCACAACGGATGCAATTCTTCGTGTATTCCTTTGTGAATGTTTACTTCTTGCACAAGTAAACATTCCAAAGGGATGCAATTCTTTCTATTTCAACAGAACGAACGAGTCGAGTATCTACACGAAACGATAAAATTGAGAAGCTACAAAACGAGAAGGAATCTTGCTAAAATGAAATCTTACCATACATCTTTTGCATTGCCGAGCATAGTACGAGGTAGACACTGACCCAATCACCTTGTGTTAGAAATAATAAAACAATACATCAATCCACGAACGCTTTTTTCTTGTAGTTATATTAAATGATCTCTATCGATCGTACCTGGCGTATCGTCGACGCCCTAAAAGCTGAACCTGTTCATTTACTTCGAAACACTTCGCAGAAGATCGTTATTGGATATGATCCTGAAATGTGTTTGGCTTTAACCGGATCAGAGTACTGTTCTTGCCTCTGCGTTCGTTTTTATTGTCATTAAGGCAACAATCCTGGAGTAAACTCGTCGCCGACACGAAGAGCTTGCCAATCGTGCAAAGTATGGCCTGGTTCAGTTATAGCGTGTACCATGTAACGGGTACTAAGGTTGGGTCGGGGTTTCGTGCAACCCTACCCCTTGATGACTCAAAAGTTGGATTTAGCCAAAACGTAAGTTGGATATAGACTCCCCCCACCTTTGCGCCACCGGCTTGACGTTTCCCACATCGATGTCGCATACCGCCCCATGGGCGGACGGAGGCAGTGCATTTCCAGGCCGATTATCAGACGTTTCCTTTTCCATATGATGTTCTTCAGCCTGCTGATCTCTTCCGGGGCGTTCACACCTGGGTCTTGAGTACTTCTGGTCGTTGATGGTTGTAACAATATATTGTGATGACCAACAAGTTCCGCCATTCGATTGGCCAATATTATATTTATTATTGGCCAACCACCTTGAGTGGGGGGTTGTGTAATAGGGTACCATTACATAAGTGATATTTAAGTTGAAATATCACTGTTCAATTTCAGACTTACTGTCTGAAATCTGAATATTGGATTGTAAGTTATTATAATCCACCCTGGGAAACAGATTCTGATTCAAATATTGAATCTAAGAAGAGATCTAATAAAAGGAGTATTATTAGATCAGTTTTATATTACATGTTTATATGATTAATCTAGATCTAATTATAGTAGCTAGCTCTAAACCACTCGCAAATATATCACTCTTAAACTTACCGTCTTGCAGCCACGTGTTTTAGCTATATATTACATATATAACTAAGGGACTATTTAATCAATTTAATAGTCCAAACCTAAGTTTAATCTCAATTTAACTATTGAAGAGCAAATTGCATTTGTTCCTAACCAACTGCACTACAGCTAGCCTGTTACATCTATCTTTATGGGGTAGACGACCTGGTCCTTGTCCGTCTATCGTTTTAAGGGGTAGGTGAGATGAATGGTGGTCTGGTCCTAAGGTGACCAGCTTTCCACTCTTGTTATATCCAACCTTCGGTTCTTCTTCTATCTTTATTTTTCATCTTTGATATCCATTACATGCATTTGTTTCTTCGCATCATGGTCAAAACCATAATCCTTCCTCGGACTATGGTGCAGGTCACCATAGTCCGAGTCGGCTCCAGCTGGGGAATAGTGACCAACACCATAATCCTGCCCAGCTCCAGTAGGAGCCTCCAGGGGGTAACTTATTCTTTAATGTCGACCTCGTACTCCCCCAATCCCAGTCCACCATCGCATCCTTCCATCTTCAGCAGCATTGGGGGTGATATGCCATCCCCCAATGAACCTGACGTAACGTCCTCAACAAATTTAACAGGTTTTGGTTTTTTGCCCACAAGGGACTCGCGGTGATATCCAGGGTCACCAAGAGATCCGGGCGCGCGCAACATTGTGGTGTAGTCGCTCTCAGAAACTCCTTCCGAGACGCGAACACCCACGAGAGGGCAGATGACTGACTGTCGGAGGGGTACTCCGTCCATCCCGGTCTTGGTCCGAACCTGGCTGGACGGTCACTTCCATCACCTTGGTTGTGACGACTGGGATGATCCATCTTGTTCACTGTTCACCTTGTGTACCCGTCAGCACTGGCGGTTGCGTTCTCCTGGTGGACCCTAGGGCAAAAAGTTAAAAGCCGGTTAAATAGGTGGACGAGAGTTAGGACTAGGGTTGCTCCTGGGTGCAAATCTTCGCCGGGGAGTAGACTGGCGTTATACTTGAGTTTAGTATACCGCAAATGCTGGACTGAGAGTAATCGATCGGCCAGCTTAACCAAAGATAAGAAAGATGTTACTCCAATCTTATGTGTAATCAGAAAATCCAAACTATATTTCACGATCTTGCACAGTAAGTAAAATCTTCAACTCAATTTCCAGTAAAATTAAACCGTGTTACAAACCTTGGCGACTTGAGTGAGTATAGAGTTTCACAGCGACTCCCAGTCAAAGGACTTCCGGTGAGTTCCATTCAACCTTCCCCGGGCAAACCAATAACAACTAGTGGGGACCTTGTTAACCCTCTGTTGTAAACCAATGACGACTTGTGTCCTAGAAAGCGAAACGTATACTGATTTTATCTCTAAATCCAATAAAAACCTAAGGTATATCGTTCTCAAAACAACCTGACCAGATTGACCTGAATGATTATGTACCTTACCCGAAATAGCGTGACCAGCTCAACCTGGACGTTTAATGTAGTGTACACCAAAAAGCATGACCAGCGTAGATGGTCATCCACCTCAGCCTGGAAGATACCTGGTCGTCGTCTTCAATTCCTTTTTCATGGCCGCTTACTAGTCACCGGTGTTCCATCCGGCTACTATAGGGATATGATCTCCCTGGAACCTCTTATCTTCCTCTTGACCAATATGTCCCTTGACCACCTATGGCCACCACCAACCGCCTTCTAGCCCCACTAGATCCAACTGGTCCACTTCTGGTTGACCTGACCCACAGCATCCGGATCACCTCCTTTAGCCTGTTTCCATGTTCACGTACTGGTCCGGCGCTTGCGGGTGTTCTCGACCACCTCCGGCAGCCGCCATCCGATGTTTGTTGGTAGCCGACCCGGGGAGCTAACTTGGACTAACATTTCCACCAATCCGGTTAGTGGATTTATCCCTCATCAGTCCGTTAACCAGTTCCGGAACCACTTCACCACACATCTCAACTGTGCCAGTTGCTTGATCAGGAAGTACCGTGTCATTTGTCATGTACTGTCGGTGATGGGAGTCGCGTCCTTAAGACCTGACGCAACATTAGTCATATGTGCACTAGCACCACTGTCCAACAGACACTCAGTAACAGACGTCTTCGCCACAGCAAACACCTATTCCTGAACGGGCTTGGTCTTCTTTAGCGTAGACTGACCGTCCACCTCTTCGTGACCAAGTTTGCCACATTTGAAACATTTCCTACGAAGATTTAAGTATTGTCGGGGGAATTCGTTCGGTGGCGTATGCGGTGTAGTCACTCTCAGAAATTCTTCCTGAGATGCGAACACCCACGGGGGAAGCAGATGACTGACTGTCGGAGGGGGTACTCTGTCCATCCGAGTCTTGATCCGATCCGGCATCCGGCCGGCTAGATCGGTCACTTCCTTCACCTTGGTCGTGACGGCTTTGATGATCCATGTTCGAAAAGCTCACCTTGTGTACCCGTCAGCACTGGCAGTTGCTCTCTCTTGATAGACCTTAGGGCGAAAAGTGAAAAGTCCGTCGAATAAGGAGACGAGGGTTAGGACTAGGGGTAGCTCCTGGGCGGAAATCTTCACCGGGGAGCTGGATGGTCAATATACTTGAAGTTTGTATACTGCGAGGGCTGGACCAAGAATAGACCATCGGCCAGCTAAACCAATGATAATAAAGGGGTAAATCCAAAACGTGTACGTAATAGGGAATCCAAATGAAACTCCACAATCTTCCACAGTAGGCCAAAACGTCACCACACCTTCCAATATGAGATATAACGGTGTTCAAAAAAACGGGCGACTTGAGGTAAGTATACACGACGCAGCGACTCCCGGTCAGGGGACTTCCGGTGGGTTACTTTAACCTTCCCCGGGCAAACCAATAGCAGCAAGAGGGGACCTTGTTAGCCCTCCGCTGTGAACCAATGAAAGCGACTTGTGTCTAAGAAAGCGAAACGTATACTGATTTTTATCCCTATGTCCAATACTCCCTTTTGTGTAGCCTACCCCAAATAGCCTGGCTGGATAGTTATGTGTCTTACCTGAAGTGGTGCAGTTAGCTTCATCCGGATGCTCTTTGGTGTACTGTACACCAAACCCAGCCGGATCGACCGGATGTTCTTTGGTGTACTGTACACCTAATCCAGCCTTATCGGCCGGATCGACCGGATGCTCTTTTGTGTATTGTACACCAAACCCGGCTGAATAGCACCTCCTTGTCAGCTCCACGTCCGGCCCTGGCGCCTCATCCGTCTTCCACAATGCTCATCCGTCTTCAGCCTTCGAACCATCCGTTCCCCAGTTATCCACCATCGACAGCCATCCGATCTACCTCCGGCTAGCCCGGGTACAAGTCCGTTCATATCACGCCCTCCTGGCTCGACTCCGTGCCTGGCAACCTTTTGCCGCCAGAGAATACATCCAGCGGCCACTAGACTACGTCCCAGTTGGCCGGTCCGGGCATCC
>MIQA02023105.1:0-60460 GCA_001887855.2 Sclerospora graminicola | reverse complement strand
GTCTCGCCACACTTTTGACAACGCCGCCTCTTCTTTTCTTTAGCATAGCCGGGACAATATATTTCTGACTCGGAATCCGCTTGGGTTTCTTTCTTCCTGAAGTGGTCAAAGTCCGAGCCGGTAGAGCAAGCTCTCCGCTCTTGATATCATGTTCTAGCACAAACTCGATGTCCTGTCCTGAGCCGTTCAAAGTCGTGTATCTCTCAAAAGCCATAACAACGGTCACATGCTTCATATTGCTCATTCAGGCACCCAGCTGAAATCAGCGCAGCAATCAAGTGCCGACACGGCAGACCGTACTGACTATGTACGGGCAAGTGCACGTCTTCTGGTCGAGGTTGACACGATACTGAGCAGGAAAACCGCGAAGGCAGCGCACAAACGAGACTAAATCGGTGTTACGAAGAACAGTGTAGTGACCGGATTCAGCCAATTGGGTATCAATCTCGGACTGCGCGTGAGGAGTGACAGTCATGCCCCGGCGCATCCTTTTGCTGGCACGAGAAATCATTTTCCATGAGCTTTACCATGTAGTGCTGGAAGAACTGGAAAGTAAACCTGAATCGAGCAGGAATCGCCGCGCTGTTAGCCGATTTGACGATATTGGTGGTTCTCCAATCATACATCTTCATAAATCGGATTGCCTCTGTGTGCATCGTCCATCTTGCCGGTTCTATCCCTGCCAAGTACTCTGCAATCTTCGGATGCGTCATTCCGAGCGTGACAGAAGGAACTGATACTCTTCGAGTGTCTCGGCACCTTGTACACCTTAGACGAGGCACTTCAGATCGACCGGTACAAAGCGACCGGAGTCGTCTAAAACTACTTCGGTTGTGGCGCGACTTGTCGGGTTGAGGCACACGAAAGCGTTAAGAAGATGCACGATCTTGGAAAAGCTAGCCGCATTAAGACTGGTGCTCTGATCGATAACGTGAACTTTCACGCGATACATCATGCGGCGGTTGATGGAAACGCCATCAATACGCTGGACTTGCTCAAGTAGTGCACGAGCTGAAGATTGCAGGGAGGATGGTGGCTCGCGGTATATCAATCTTAGTTATGTGCCGACTTGTTGGTCGCGCATGTCCAGTACAGCCGTGATGGTCGAAGTTGAACGAACTGATGAAGTAGCTGTGCACGTCCTTTTTCCTCAACCGTAGAACGCGTACGACGAAAGTAGACGTCCTCAACTCAAGCAGCGAACGATGACCTTCTTCCCGCCGCTCATCTTCCTGTACATAACCGCTCTCTGTCTTGACGATGCACGACATCTTGAAAGAAATGTGTTAGGGACTCGCGGTCCTTGAACATCATGCCACGGACAAGCGTTTGGGGGCGATCGGCGCGGTTCTGCTTCGCCTTCTTCTAAAGTAATCTTCATTGAAGGGACTCCGGCCTCCAATCGTTTTTTGTTGTTGTCTAAATTTATCTATATCAAATGTTTGCCCCCACTTTTGTCTCAACGATCAGTTTGGTGGAAACATTTTCACCAATTTACTGGAGCCCCACTTCGGAAAATTGGTTCATGAAGCCATTAGGCTCCGTGTGCAAACCAGAATAGCAAGATGATCTTCTTCCATTCGACAAGCTTCTAATCTCGGAATGCCTGTATAGTTTTATGTGCTGTTGCAGCAATAACGTACTTGGTATAGCCCTGACACAATTAATCGTTTTGATTTTACGGCGTTGGACCTGGTGTAGGGGATGCTAGAATCTCGTCATCATTCGGTAATGAGATCAGCACAATTTCAATACTGCAGGTTATCAGCAAAAATTCCATCAACTGATCTAGCTAATATCCAAACCCATAGGTATCACTATACATAACATCAAACCCGGAGCTGATCAACTGCACTACGTCGTTCTTTTCCTAGTTCAGCTGCACTGCCTAATGGCTCGAATCCTACCTGATAACGCCTTAAAAATATTGTAGACCTCAGAAACGGGTACACCGTAACTATGGAAGTAAGTGGTTAGAGCATCGATTGGCCTCAAAATGGAAAGTGACTTCTGCAATAGTCTGGGCTGGCTACAATGCACCGTATCCTTTTGAGTACTTTCATCTGTTTGGGGGTCCCTGAGATGAATTCCCGTTCATTTACAATCGAGTCTGGCTCAATATCACCAACAAGAAGAAATTGGACCACGCGCACTTTTTCAGGCTGGTCACGGCGACGATATTGAGCAGCGGCATTCCGTACTTGTTTGTTTTGTATGTGCAATCGGAAATAAGAACCAACCACCACTGCTGGTAGCTCTCTGCCGTCGTAAGATTAGCAAAACAATGTAGTCAAAACGCTGGTTATCAGGGTGAGCTCCAAACTTGTGGTAAAAATTATGCCGTTGAGAATGCCGAGCACTATGTCCACAACGTTTCGTCTGGATGCAGCGTCAGTGTCTGTAGTGTTGTAGCTTCTGGTTGGTAATGTCCTCCGGGAACGGACAAGCAGCACGTATTTTCGCGGTCGCTATTCCTTCTGTAAGCTAAGCTTCGATCCAAATCGATAACGTTTTTGGCTGTAACATCGGTCGTCTTTTTTTGCATGTGAAGAATCAAGCAGACTCCTTGATTTTTCGACAGCTCGTAAATATACAGGTTGCTCTCGTCCTTCAGATGTAGGCGATTTCCCACGCTCAATAAGCGCGTAAAAATGACCCGCATTGGACACCCGATCGTTTTCGACCCTCGCAACTCTCTCTTGATATCATCGTCCTAGAGTAAACGGTTTCTATATGTGGTTTGCCGACGTGATCGCACAAGGAGAACCACTCGTCAACATGTGCGCACTTGCGAGCGAAGTTGAAGTCGTGATCCAGGGTTCATGGATTCAGCGTAGCACAGCGTCGTTCGGCGTGACGCACCAGCTCTCAGGTGAGGGTGAGAAACTTTGATCTTGGTGGGGTGGCGTCTTCGACGGACTTTTGCCATAAGTGGGGGCTATTCTGATTAATATTTCAAACAAGCTCCAACTGATTGCTCTTAAAGTTTTCTCTCTGCCGGCATCAAGTAAAGCGTCAGAACGGAAATTCTCAACATTTGGATTTATCCACTTTAAGATGCAAAACAGACTTGGCCCCGCCTAATTCTACTTTATATCAAGACCAACAGCTTGCATTTAAACAGTGATGGCATGCAGAAAAAACGAGGGGAATATTGTTAGCGGAAAAGAACCGAATTACTTCTACAGCAGTAGTGACAACTAATGAAGATTACGTTGACATGATAAACAATAATAGCAGCGCCCTTGAGAGGGACAAATGAAGAAAGAGTAGATCCTCATGGTATTATAGTGAGACACTTGCCAACACAGAGAGAGAAGTTATATTGATAAAAGAGAAGGAGGTACTTCAGGACAATCTTCAACCCCAAAATAACACAGGACTGAGGTTGAAGTACTGTACTTGTGTATTGTAGACAAAAATGTAATCCTTTAAACCTCAAACCCGTTTTTACATTATAAATTCTTCGTCGAGAGTCGTATTGAATAAAATAAACATATTGGTATAACTTATAGAAAACCTATGATAAAATCCTTGCGATTCAATCAATAAGAATGGGAAATGCCATACAGACAAAACATAAAAATATACCATAAAGTTGAAATGTACCAAGTTTGTACAACGTGAGTCTATATGAATATTATATGAAGTTGTAGAACGCTATACTGTAAACTCCAGTTGTAGCTTGCAGGAACGATTTTGGATGAGCTACCAATCGACGTTTTCAGCGTTTCTGGATATGACGATTAGTAGAACAAAACTGGTGGACTTAACAAAAAATAATAGACTCTTGGCTTCGTTAAAGATCATACGAACCCTTTGATCTTGGTAGCAAAACATGGCCCAGCATATTTCACCTGATCGGTCCGTCGATCAGCCAAATACTTAAGCGAACCTGCGAGGGGAAGGTATACCTGGATATCATTGGTGCCATTCCCAGGAAGGCCTCGGCAACAGTACATTTTGTAGATACAGATCAGTTATATCAAAATTAATTTTATTTTTTTTTGAATATTTAAAAATTTCTCACAATGAATATTTTTTTCAATTTGAAAATTATTTCAAGCTTGTCATACTGTTATATTTTTATTAACTTCAAATTATTATTAATAAAATATTTCAATCATAAAAACGCTATATTAAAATAAATTTGCCCGCGCAAAATCATTAGTACCCTCTATATGCTTTTATAGGCTCAAATTTGTTATAATTTGATTTCGAGAAATATTATTTTTGCTTTATCTATTATTGAATTCTGCATAGGTTCCAATTCAACTACTGATGAAAACACAGAAACGTTGAATAATAATCAACCATGGGATAAACACACGGCGGCAATGACTGTCACTCAACAGACGTGACGATCCCACTCAACCGCGTGATAAACAGAAAATATGAGTCATTTTTATTGGCCAATTAAGAAGCCATCGTCTACAGCCAGTGATGCCATTGCAACACTATTGTAGTGGTGAGTTTTACTTCGAAGTATAAAAGTATGTAATAAACATATACTCGGAATATATAATAAATTATGGGAGCCACTAGGTGCACACCCCCTTTTTGATACGTGCACACCCCTGTACCATAAAGTAGGTACATCGTACCGTAAAGAATGAAGTCATAAGCAGAGCAGCTTTGTAGAGCTTTATTCCAGGCGTGGGTCTCGTTCCGCTAATATCTATGATTTTGAAGACGCTCTTGCTAAATTAGAAAGAGATAAAAGCAAATAATACAGGTCAAGAAAACTTAGCTGATGCATAACCATTGAACACTTGTTATATAAGTCTTTGATGACTGGCAATAAAATTGTACCAATATAGATTTAGGCAGCCTCTAAAGCTGCGAATAGCCTGGATTGTGTGTTGGTCAAAATCTGACTCGGCGTTACAGAATTATGTTTTCCGTCCGTATTCGGAACACTTTTTTTTCTATTTCAATTAAGATATCCAGATCGCCCGGACGCAATTGTTTAAGTTATGGGTCTAGGTCGTCCGAGCTAAATATTTTCATAGCAAGAACCTATTATCAACAAACTACATAGCGAGCATAAAATCGTTCATTTTTCCAATTATACGTTTATTCTTGATTTCAAAACAGATGCACATCTAAGCTCAATCTTTAACATACTTTAGAGGGCTGTAGTTCATTACAAAAGAGGATCGAGCAATTTACAGGTAAAATTGAAGCATTAAAGCATATCGACTTCATAAAAAGCAGATTTAAAGGAAAGATCAGAAGCTTTGGCCTATTAATGTTCCTTAATTGATTTCTTGATATCCCTCGCAGCTCTTAGCTTCTGTATTTTTGGTGACTACACCCCTTAGGTCTATCATTTGAGCGCCTGGTAAGCACCAAGAAATTAGCATGATGCAGGTCAACGAAGAGAAGATATTGTCAGCTTTTGAGGTGAAATCTCGTTGGACTCCCTTTTGCTTCAAAGACGGCTAAAATGACGGTCCTGTTGTGCGCACGTCAACTTCATTCTTTAACGGAACGTTGTACCTACTTTATGGTACAGGGGGTGTGCACGTATCAAAAAGGGGGTGTGCACCTAGTGGGTCCCTAAATTATATACAAACTAGTTTAAGATTAAGAATTGTAATTCAAAATGGATTGTTGATGGTAATTATTCTTAAGGAAATTTCATAATTAAAGTAAAAAAAAAGAGATCATTTGAAAACCTCAGTGAATACCAATTAAAAGTATATTTCAAAAGTTATTAGAAATAATATTATATTTCTATAAATATATTTCTCTGGAGATCCATAAAATATATTTTATTTAAAATAAATATAAAAAAATTATTAAATTAGTTAAGATCATTATAAATTGTATTATATATTTAAATAAAATTATTTTTAAGCATTACGGATGAATATGATCACACCCTAAAGCAAACTATTGGCTATTTAATAACTAAACGCTACAGATGTGAAGTTGTGAAAGAAATCCAAGATAAACGAGAAGTTATGAAATTAATCTTATTCCTGTAGTCCCGTAGCCACGACATGGACTACCCATTATTAGTCCAAACATGAAGTATCACTGTAAATGTCCTAATAAAGTCCTAATAAGATAATACCGAAGACGCTCAAATTCGTTAATAGCACAATTAGCAATGAAACGCGAGTACAGTTAAACTTCACATTCCAACACTCCTTCTTGAGATTATTATAAATTTTGCCTTCATTCAAACCAAATTCCAATCGCAATCTGCTGAGTCCTGGATAGTTTTTGCGTCGAGATATAATTCGCACTGATTTCTCCATCTTTTAAATTTGATACAATATACCAAAATATGTTTCATCTTAGAGTTCCCTTCCATACCATTCAGCACCTTTATAACAGCTTGGTTGTCCATCAATAGCTTCAAAGGTCGCAATCCAACTTCTTGTATGAGCTCACGGAAACCGAGCATCCCTACTTCGACTTAAGATGCTGTACAGAATTCAGCCTCCTTGATAAGGAAACTCCACCTCGTGAGCACTCCTCCCGTTGTAGATTTTTGTTTGATCTTTGATCCGGCGTAATCTGAATCGCTGTAGGCCGTGATGTTAACCATTTTTGAGTCTGATCTTGGTAGTTCCATATGCAATTTCAGACTTTTTGTTCCCTTGAGATACTTAATAATGCGTTTGACCAAATTCCAATCCACGGTCTTCGGGTTATGAGTCTTTCGAGTTGCCTTGTCTACTGAAAAGAATATATCCGGCCTTGTGAACCTTGATATCCATAGTAAACTTCCAACAAGGACTGAAAGTCTTAATTGAAACATTTCTTCCGAAATTCGGCGGTAAGTCGCTTTCTTCGAGTTTTAAATCTTCGTATTCTTGATTGATCGACACGTTGACAGGATTTGCTCGTTAAACACGAACTTTTGTAACATATCCTCGACCATTGGCTCCGGTCAAGGGTGTATCCGATATTGCATCGTAAAACTTTTGAAAACTTGGATACTTTATCCCGGGATTTTTTATTTCCAACATCTTCATGTCGTCGAAAATTTAGTCCACAATAGTCTCTCAAATCCAGTCACCAACAGGTCATCAACGTAGACCCCAACAACAATTATGTCTTCATCAACCTTCTTCACATACATACACATGTCTGCAATACATTGCGTAAACTTAAGCTCGGCTAATTTTCCATGCAAAAGTTGATTCCACAGACGCCCGCCTATTTTAATCCATACGGAGTTTTTTGTAGCTTTAGGACGTGAAATTCATCGCTTTTTCCCTTGGTTTCACTTGTAGAACTTTTCTCACACTCCATTTCTTTTGGAATATGTAGAAAGATGCCGTGCTCCTTCACAAATGCCTTCACATACGCATTAGGTATGTCAACATGCTTGGCTGGTACTTTCCACTTGCACGCTAAGGCCAAAATAAGCATCACCGTTCACATTTCAATGACCGCAGCAAATGTTAACGTATAATCTACTCCAAGCCTTTGCTCGTTCCCGCACGCTGCCAATCTAGCCTTGTATCTTTCAACGTCGCCGTTTTCGTCTAATTTAGTCTTGAAAACCCATTTTGTATGAAATGGGTTTGCATTCCATGAGGACGATCTTCCACACTCGGTTCTTTTCTAATCAGCAATATCTTCTTCATGGCGCGGATCTATTGTCGTTGTTGGCGCTGTTCATTGCTTGGGAATAATTTTTGGGGTCAATTTCTCCGATGAAGTTTATGAACCTTAATTCCGTTGAAACTTCATTCTCTTCTTTGGTTTCTTGATTTTCCGCTGGATCTTGATCTCTTGTTCTTGTTTGGATTCTTGATCCGTGTTGTTCTCGTTGCCACGGCTTCTTCTTCTGGCTTCTGCTTGATTTACCCATGAAGTATTTTTTGATTTTCAGCTCCTTCTGACGCTTGACTTTCTTGCAAGTCTTTTTGAATTATTTTGTTCTGCGTTTTGCCCAAGGTTTCAATGTTCTTGATATGGTGCGTTACCACAATTTTTCTTTCCTGCTCTAGATAGACCTTGTAACCCTTGATTTCTTCACCTTTTCACACGATAATTCCAATTTGAGCTACTAAATTCTTCCCAGGATTCTGATAGACCGTACATGGCGATCTGATAGCCACGATTCCACCTAAATTCGGCTTTTGGATGCTTTAAAATTCCAGTGGAGATAGGTGCTTCGCGTCGATTAATTATATACCGCATATTGAACAGCATCCCCCCAAAACACCAAACGTAATCCATATGAAAATATCATTCATCAAGCCATATTGATTATGATTGATGCATCCTCTCAGCCTTTCCGTTGCTCACGGATTGTTGGCTTCGCTCTCTACCTCAAATCAACGGACTTCGACAAAACCCCTCAAGGTTCTTGTACTCGGCGCCACCATCAGTTCTTAACACGTGAAGTTTGCAATCGAAACGCCTTTTTAAAACGCTAGAATGTGTCAAAACTTCTTGGCAGCAACACCTTTAGTATAAGCCAGGAAATCCCATACATAGTTGGATTTTTAAAGTCCACGAAATTTATCACGTACCTGTTTCCAAATCTGTCTCTCGGGGTTATTGGCCCGTTAAGATTACACCGCCGATTCTATCGGTGGGTGCAACATCGCCCAGAAACTATAGGGCTCCGACATAGATCCAGAGCAATGGAATAGTCTTCAGCCGGTATTACTGGAAGCCGGGCCAAAAAAACTCCTCTCTTTTCGAAGCACGGCAGTACCGATAGAGGGGGACAACCACGTCTAGTAGTCGTAATTGATGCGGCAGAGTTTCTAATGAACCTTGCATCAATTTGTTCGACGATATTGACACGGTATCAACATTGGAATTACAACGCGCATCCCAGACGAATCCACGTATTCAAGCGAGGATAGTTATGATGCAGCAACTCGAATGAAAAATTTTCCGTCAAAGCTGAGGGGCGAGCGTCATGTCTGTGGCGACGTTCACAGCAACCGGACTCCAGGAAACTATTCATTTCCTGGGGACCAAAAGAAGATCTCACATAGTGCTTAGCACTGCAATTGAGCAACGACAACCAGCAACAAGTGAGAAAGTTCTGCGTCTGCAGTCATGTATCCGGTGTTTTTCTACCACCTAGCCAGCACCGCTTTTGTTAGTGAGAAGATACTTCTTGGGATACTTGGAGACCAACGCGTCTAGACTTGTTGAAGATCCAGAGCAGCGAATAGTCTCAAGGATTAGGACATACAGAGGTAGCTACTTATTACTGGTAATTTAGACTGATATTAAACACCTGTATTCAGATGTGTGCGCAGTGACTGGATCCGATTTTTTACTACGTACATGTACAGTATGTTGCATATTCATGTTACTTGAAGTACAACTGCTCAAATGCCTGCTGGCTCAACTGGAAGAAATGTTGGAGCTGGTTACGAACCTAAACAAGAAGCATATACTAAGTTAAGGTAGTACGTGTTTCAGTCATTGAAGCGTCTTACCGTCTCAAGCTCTGGCTCAGCGATACATTGATCTAGCTGGTAGTGGAATTGAAAAACATGCTCAAATGCCTCCGTCATGACTGCAAGACGGCGACGCTGGTGCTGGAACTGCACCACAAATCATACGTTATGTCCACAACTAGTGTAAGGGGACACGACCTCACCTCTTGTCGCTTAGCTGCGACCTCTTGCATGGCAGCAAGGTGTTTCTTTGTTGCTCGATGGCTCCGTTTTGACATGTCGGAACGCAGTTTTAAAAGCTAGAAAACGCGGGTTATATAAATTCTATATCTTAAGCATAAGTTACGAATCAGGTTACCTGCTTTTCAGCAACGACGACTTCATGGCGAAGCTGTTCACACACTTCGAGCTTCTTCTACGCACAAAATAGTTAGCTCTATCGATACATGACGACACGAGACTTACTGACCTCAAATCGCTCGAGCTCTGCAACTTTGTTGCTCGTTTGCTTGGCCACGGTGAGCTCCAGGACGTTCTAAACACGACGAGCAACCAAGTGATGAATCAAATGTGTCTATCTCTAACATAATCTCTCTTACCTTCATCTCCTCACTAGCAGCAGCGCTTTCGGATAAGCTTGCCAAGAGTTCCGTCGCAGAAAAAGCCTTGGAGGACTCCATCAAATACGTAAACGCTTCCTGCAACGCAAGTGTCTCGAGACGAAATGCGTCAAGTTCACGACCAAGCTGCTCCCGATGGCACGCCAGAGCATTGACATGATCTTGTAGCCGAAGAAATCCGCCCTTTAATCGCTGATATCGCGCATCATCATCACCTTCAAGTCTCAAATCACGGCCAGGAACACTCCGACGCAACGTATGGACAGCGTTCGAGACAAGTCGGGCCACTGTGGCGGCGACAGAAGTCTTTTTCGTCTCCATGTCAAGCTCATCAGCACCTGTGACTTCATACTTGTCGTTTAGATGGTGAGCAGCGATCGCATTGTCAACGTGCTGGTTCGCTACGCTAAGCATCTGCTCGATATCAGTCTGTGAAACCATCATCTGAAGACTTGGGACAGACAGCGACGTCAACATTTTCGCATCCATTGCATCGCGTCTTGGCGACGCCAGGACCGCAAGCGACGACGGCATTGCTTTACTCTCCATTGCCTGGTTGATGCTTTAAACGTTAAGAACTAGAAAATACAGCGGGGATAAAAGAACTAAGAAGACAGAACACGATACAGGCCTTGGTCATTAGCAATAGTTTTCGAGAAACGCAAAATGCAATGCGACTTCCTCGATCGGTAAGCGCAGCTGTTTGGCTAAAACCTCAATCTTCTTTTGACTAGAGCTATGTTGCATCTCTTGTCCTTCACTGACGCACAACAGTCGCTTGAGAGCATCTGGATGATCTTGACACCAGCTTTGAGCTTTGTCTGCGATACTTTTTAGTTCTTGACGACTGCGCTCGCGTGTTTTCGTTGTCAGCGGTTGTCGATCCCGACTTAAAAAATGCACATTTGCTTGCTCTCTTGGTGAGTAATTTTTCTCGATGAAAGGATGCTTGAGAAGACGAGTGGCCGATGGTCGAAGAAGTGGATTCTTTTGTAAACACTGGTCGAGGAAATCGCCAAACTCGACGGAAAAGTGCTCACTATAGTCCTCTAGTCGTGGTGAAGGCTGCTCTTGCACAGCGTGAACGACACCCCAATAGCCAGCTTGGGTCGGCACAGGCAACTTTCCAATGGCACAAGCCATAATTGCTAGCCCAAATGACCAGATATCCGAGGGATAGGAATACATTCCCCCACTGATCCTTTCAGGCGCCATGTATCTGGTAGTAAACTGGTCAATCTCTCGCTCTAAGAAGCAAAAGAACGCTAGCAAACGGACTGTACGTACAAGAGCGTGCCTGTAAATGTCGTTGCTTTCGCCAAAGTGCTTTCAAGGTCGCGGGAGATTCCGAAATCAGAAATCTAGGGAACGAAAAAAAAAGAAACTTGGTTGAATAAAAAAAAGTGTTTTTTTTTTCTTTCGCTCGGATAAACCCAACGTTACCTTGACTTGGCCTTGATGATTGATGAGAATGTTGCTCAGTTTAATGTCTCGATGCAATTGATGATGCTCATGCAAGAAGGCAAGACCTTTTAACCCACATGCGGCAATATTGGCAATCTCTTTTTCCGAGAAACAACTTGTTTCTTTGCCTTTACGTTCAGAACCACCGTGCACATACTCTTCCAACGATCCTCCATCCATGTATTCCAACACGATGGAAACAGCCCCCACTTCGGGGTTTGTATATGCGTCGTAAAACACGACAAGATCGTCGCATGCTGCTTGATTCTGTGCTGCTGATGGAAACGTTGCAGTCGAAAGGGGCATGAAATTCACATACAACGACCGTAGTTCACGCACCATTTGATGTCGTTTCTTCTGATCGTACACACGAATAACCTTGACGGCCACGAGGATGAAGGTTGGCATATACAGTGCCTTGTACACCTTGCCACCAGCTCCTTGTCCAAGTTCCTCTAGCAAAACCAAGTAATCCTTGGTACTAATTGTGTCCGCCGGTGACACCGATTTCTTTCCATGTGCTTCATCCTGTCGTGGCTTTGCAAACGGTACGTTCGCTATCCCACGTGTCTGCAACAAAGCATAATGTTAGTCTAACTTCAACGTCTTACATGAACCTATGGACCTGACAAATGTAGTTTTTACGTCAATCTCAAACCCTTGCGTCTGCAATCTACCCGTTGCCGAAAAATCAAACGATGCTGCCACGTGCTTGTCCTCGTTATTTACCTCAGCAATATTCAGTCCAAGTGCACCCAATTTTGGTCTGCCATTACTTCTTTGTGTTAAAGCGGAAGTCGATTCGCACTCGCTTTTATCCACGTCAATCTTTAAGGATTTAAAATCCGGTCGTAATGCCGGTGATGATGAGCCACCTGCTCTAGATTCAACGTCAATACGTAAATCAAGTCCAATGCGCTGTCTAGACTTGACTAGTGGGCTCGGTACGGAAGCTGCTGGTTCCGATGCTGCCTTTTCCATTGAGGTTTGAAGTTTCTGCACTTCACGCTGCAGTTTTTTCTTATATCCCCGACTGACATGTGGTACTGTATCTAAAAAGGTGTTTAGTGCCTCAGGAGACTGCAACGTTGCTATAGTAAGTTGCTGGCGCTCAGCTTCTTCCACAAACTGTCCCAAGTCATGAGCTTCGAGCCATTTGCACACGTCACAGATTTCCCCCGTTTCAATTTCAACGTCACTCATTTGTCTTGCGATTTGTATACGTTGATGCAATTGTAATTTTCCTTTTCGGTGTCGATGCATGTCACATGTGGTACAATACACCAAGCCACAGTCATCACAAGTGACTTGAGCAGGGCGCTGCTCACACTCGTCACACTCGACCGATCGAACCGGACTTTCTGATTGATTATCGTGGCAAGGGAGTGCCAAAAGGTTATCCATCCCAACGACAGAGCCATACAAACACGTATCCGCGGTACTCGGAGGGATAATCATTAACAAATCTTTCGAAATGACCTTTCACAGTGAAATAAAAAACGACTTTGTAAAAAAGTCTTTTTTCTTAAAAAAGAGAGTTTTCTTGATTTCCTAAGAACCTACACTATCAAAGGCCAATGGATCCCCTCGAGGCGCCATAAATGACCTTTCAACTGACTTGCGTACACGCCACGGTAAGCGAGCCTTTCACTGCTGGTCGCCTATGGCCAAAATGACGCGTCGCGAGCTGCGACTGCTCCGCCTGCTGCTCGTCATTCGTGTGCTTTTGCCCTTTCCGCTCGCTTCTCTTGGTTTCATCAAGAATTCTCCAACTAGGAAGACGTCAGTTGACGTTTTTATGGCTCAGGAAGGACATGTCGACAGGTTGGACACTCCATTTTGACCTGCATCCAGCCCTGGAGGCATTCCCGATGGAAAATGTGGTCACACGGAGCAATCATGTAATCCCGCGCTTCAATCTCGAGCTCAACCATACAAATCACGCAATCGATGGAATTGTCGCCGTCTTTCAGGAGAGCCAAGTGCTGGACATCCATTCGCCGTTCGTAATTGTACTTGACAGGCAAAAACCGCGCTGGCACAAAGAATCGTGGACCACATCGCTGTTGGAGAGTTAAAAGACCCACTTGGAGCCCCATCCACGTCGTCACGAGATAGCAAAAGTGTGGATTGATTCGGCTCTCGTACTGTATTTCCATCCATACATCCATTAGTATTAGTATTAGTATTAGCTCCCTCTTGTTGTTATATCACGTGCATGTTTTTTTTCATTCGTACCATCGGAAACGCCGTGAGAAAGTTCTCTGGACAGCCATAGAAATACAAGGGCAAGAACAGACGCAGCGCACTAATACCGTATAGATACCATGGATCGAATGGATTCCGTACTTCTCTGTCATATACGAGACGATCAGCCACGTGCCCTCGAGGCTTTTATAATACAAAAAACAGAACCCCATACCTGTGGACATTGTGCACAATTTGAGGGACCCAAAACGAGTAACAGATGAATGCGAGCACAGGCAAGTGACTCTACAACAACAGATACATAAACATCAGGTAAGAAGGTTTTGGCGTACAAAAGTCACAAAAAACCTCACCGAAAAGTTGTAAAAGACACAGAGGCCAGCCAGCAAGGACAGATAAAACCGCGAGTAGAGTGTCGTGAGTTCACGACGAAGCGTAAGCCACCCTTCGGAAAATCCCTGCGGTCGTCGTGCTTTCCAGATGGTCAATAGATAACGCATCTCAAAGACTGAAAAGATAATGAGCTTGACAAACGCGACCGACGCAAACGCCGCAAAGACGTTTTGCGCCACAATCCCCACTGTCAAGTGGCCTAGACACAAATACGAGTCGACAATTGCCTGTTGTCCAATCGTAAGCAACGACACCTTTGCCGCTGTTGCCTGCGTGCTCGAAATCTGCAATTGGCGCAGCAAAAAGTAGATTTCCAGCATCGAAATGAACGTCATCATGACAGCATACCGAGAAGCCTTGGCAAAGAAAAGATTCAGATTCTCTTCCTGGAACGTCGTCTGGAGTTTCAAATA
The DNA here is from genome assembly GCA_001887855.2 of Sclerospora graminicola. Lineage (NCBI taxonomy): Eukaryota > Oomycota > Peronosporomycetes > Peronosporales > Peronosporaceae > Sclerospora > Sclerospora graminicola. Next base: position 45,967 of record MIQA02023105.1, on the reverse strand, counting down.
CAAGCCACAATTGACACTTGCCAGCGTGCCTTCAAGCTTCATCTGGCGCATTGCTTTCTGCAAGACGGTGGCCGCGTCCTCGTCTTTTTCTTGCTCTTCTCGACTCTTTTTCGTCGCATTCATCAACGTCATTTCCACAATGCTCACACATTGGTCACTGAACGAGTCACTACTTCGAAAGCGCGAGACAAACGAGTACCGTGGCGGTGAGATATCAATTGCCGCATACTCGTCTCTATGTTTCACTACGGGCACGCCATCGAGCACACCACCGTGCCTTTCTTTTCGAGCTTCTCGTGGCAATCGATCGGCCTCTTCTCGACTCTCGCCGTCATCCTCCATCTCTTCCTTTTCCTCTTCCTTTTCCACTCCCGTTTCCTCTTTTGTTGCATTCTTGCCGTCATTTCTTTCTTTTCGATACAAAAGTTGCACACTCGAGTCGGGACTATTTCCAAAAAGGGTCAATTTCCCTAAATTTCGTAAAAATACGCCTTGAACGGGCAAAATGGTCGCGGCAAGGGACGCATGTTCCTCATAAATGACCAATTGGCCCGTCACATAGGCCACTTCGTGCGTCAATTCTTTCGCCGCTGGCGTCTTCATCTTGAGAAAAAGCCACGTATGCCCTGTCTCGACGGGCTGCGTATACTGTTGCTGTTGAATCTCGCGATCGACTTTTAAATAGGGAATAATATCCTGGTACACGGGTTTCATGGCATCGTACTCGTCAGCGTGCAAGGATTTCCATGAACCTGAGTAGATACCCGTGACATTCAGTGATGCCTGTTGATGACGATAGCCAACTTGGGTCTGAAGAAGCGTCTCGAGCTCGTGCACTTTTTGGGTCCTGTCTGTATCGTTAAAAGCATTCGAAGGCAAGGCGTAGCGATTTCGACCCGTGCCATCCTCTTGTTTCCGACTACTACGTGCACTTTGCCCTTCTCCCGCGCGATTATCAAAAAACAAGACGAGAAAACAGAGAAAAATGGCCATACTCAGGAGCTGCATGCGCTGGCGTTGAAACTGCTGCTGACGCCAATCTGCTTCCATTGCTCCAAGATTGAGAGACAGCGGGTCATTATTGAGACTAGCACTGGGACTGCCACCCTCACGTCGTGGCGAATTGGCTCGCACAATCATCACCACGCGGCCGTTCTCGCTCATGACCTGCACTCTGCGTTTGACTCTTGAGCTAAACAAGTAGGATAAAAACCCGGCATTGTTACTTCATCAAGCAACGTAAGGAATGAAATGTGTGCTGAAGGTAAACGACACTTTTTTTATTGGCGTTACTTTAGAAAGCAAGACATGCACCTATCCGCGTCGTACAAATTACGAGTCAGTTCCCGACGTCACCCATCCTACCTCTCTTGTGTCTCTGTGTGTCATGCTGCGATCTCAGGCATCCACCGAACCATCCTCATGCTCCTCTCCATCTCTTTCATCGTCGAATGTCTTGAAAGCGTTGCCGCTTGTGTCTAATGAAGCCACAAACGACGACGCTCGTGTTGCTGCGCAGGTTGACCTTGTTTTCGAAATGATTGCAACTTTTGACGCGGATGGGTTTCAAGTGCCACCTAAAGTAACGCGAAGCGAAGTCGAACGGGCTCTTGCAACATGTGATGGAGACCTTCCACGAGCCGTCGACGACGTCCTGAGTCTCGTTGCGATCAAGACGTTGAGGCACGAAGAGCAACAAACGCTTCAAGAGCGTCACCGCACCTCGAACCTCGAGTTAAGTGACCTCTGCAGCAGTCTCGGGCTTGAACCTGATTGTTCGTTTCTAAGAGCATTAGAGCAACTTCCAGCAACCGAGCGAACCGAGCTCTTAAACACAAATGGAGCGTTTGTCCAGCAACTTTTGCTAACTCTGGAAGAAGAAGAAGCAGAAGAAGCAAAAGCACTGCAAAATGTGCATCCACTACAGTATTTATTAGACTTATACCCGAATTACAAGGCCCAAGTGGTCGAAGACGTGCTCGAATGTCATCAATACGACGTCCAGCGCGCAGCGCAAGCGCTCGACAATGTACGCGCCCTCCCTCACGTCCAGAGTTATGCTTCTGTCGTCCAAAATCATCCACAAAGGGCTCAAAAGGAACCGAAAACCGCGTTTTCTTCGCTTGAGTTTCCCGAGCTCCAGACAGCTGGGTCAAGACCACCCCCGAAACCTTTTTTTCCCTCCCAACCTTGTTCCTATTCCAACCTCTCGACGCAATGGAAGCTCGAGCGACTTGAAAAGCGCTTGCCAAGCATCGATCGTCATGTTCTTCAAACGGTCCGTTGCTTCTTTTTCTTCGAATCCTGCAGCTAATCGCTTGTTCTTTCCTATTTACAGACGTTTTTCTTGAACGAAAACAACTCGGACGCGACGGAAGCAGCTCTCCGGGAAGCTTACGCTTTACCTTTGGACGAAACATCACCTTCCTGGTCTCTAACTGAAGTCAAACTGGCAGAAACTACCGAAGAAAAACGTACTGTAGCCAGTGAACGAAGCGTTAAAGACGACTGGACGCTTGTATCGAGCAAACGCAAGGTCCAAGCTGCACGGGAGCAACTGAGTACACGCTACTGTGACGTGCTGGCATCGTTTCGACGGGGCCAGCACGTGCTGGCAGGGGACCGAGTGCGAGAGTAAATGATTAATTTGATGATTATTGATTGAAAAAGTGGGGTCTAAGGTCGTGTCTGGACGAGCAGATTGAGCCAAGCACGACGGGAACATCGCGAAGCGCAACGGGAGTGGACGCACGCCTTCTTTCTTGCCCATCAAGAGCATCTCAAGTACGGCAGGTTATTTTTTTCCCTAGTGTTTCGTTGTCACCCTTCTCTCTCTTTCTTCTCTTTTTTCTCTTCTTTTTCTTCTTTAGACAGCAGCAACCGATTATTTGCCTATGGTTGATTGTCATGAACGCTTTGGGTCGCCTCGAGCTGCGAATTCAGTTTTCGCCAATTGCCATCTCATTCGTCGCTGTCTCTTGATTTGTGGGGTTGGTCATCACTCGATCAATGGCAAAGCGCGGATTCTTACGGCGTTGCAGATCTCTTTAACCCGTCGACACGTGGCCTATCGAGAACTGCATGGCCTCGTGACAGTCTTTCCCCTTCGCTCGACCGCTACGTGTTAATCAATCGCACAGAAAAGAGAGAGTGGTCAAGTCACGTCTTGCGATCTTGCAGCCAGCGCGCGTCTCTTCATCTTTTTATTATCTTTATTTTTATTCTTCTTCTTCTGCTTGTAGTATTTTGCTGTATTTATAGTCGAGGCAAGCCATGTCTCGAGCAGTTCCAGCGAAATGCGATCGTGTTTAGACTTCTTTGGCGTCCATTACGTGGTATTTTCGAGTCTCTCGAGGCTTCATTTCTCGAAAATCTCGTGTCATAAAGCATGACAAGGAAGCGATTTCCATCGGCTTTTGACACGTCGTGGACGTCGACGACGTGTACCGACACGTCACAGGACGTCATGCCGTTGGAAACGAGCAATTTAGCGTTGGAAGATCAAGTCTGTGGCTGGTTGTGGATGCGGGAAGCGCGGTTTGGACGGTGGCGACATCGGTACTTTTGTCTCGATGGGGCCATGTTGTCGTGCTTTGCCACGTTTCCTGCTGAAGTATTTCTCTCGCAAGCCGCTTCTTCTTCTTGCCCTCATCCTGTCTTTCCTTTCGGAGAGACGTGTCAACCTTGTGGCGTTGTCCGGGTTGTCCACGTCGATGACACGAATCGAAGCCTTCGAACGGGGTTTAAAGTCTATGGAGCCTGTGGGAAGGTACTGGACATTCGTGCCCCGGATGCCAAGGATCGGAATCGCTGGTTACGCGCGTTAAAGACTCCAGCACGTCGTAAATCACGCTCGTGGGTACGTGGAGGTGGTAGGAGTGACCACGACGTGACGTTGCGCTTGTCATCGTTTGATCTTGACGGCTTTTGTCGCTTTGATCGCTTGTCGATACCCATTGTCAAAAGTGGGTGGATGGATAAACGACGGGGTGGTGGCTGGCTGGGGCTCTGGCGACGGTACTTTTTTGTCCTTCAAGGTACCATGTTGTCGTATTATCTGAGTGATCGACCGTATGAAGTCCCACGATGGCGAGGATATGTCCACGGCGTCAAGACACGACGACGGAGAGCGGCGATAGGAGCCTCATCGTTGGAATTGATGATTGGGATGGAAAAGGCCAAGCTACGGGTGCGACTTGCAACGGTGCAAGAAGCGCGGGAGTGGCACTACGTTTTAAGAACATGTGTGCCAAATGAACTGGAGATGTCCACGAGGACGGCATAAGGCGCTCTTTAAGTGTCAGAGTTGAGCGAGTGTTGACGTAAACTGTTTTGTTGTTTTTGTGAGTTTTGGCATACTGTATACTAGTACGTTGTTTTTTGGACGATTCAAAGAATCATGGCCTCGCCACAGGAAAACCAGATAACGTTACGAATTTATTCCTGTAACATATCCAATATGAAAACATGTTTACCAGAAATCATAGGTACATGAATCTTGGTTGCAACTGCAGATCCTGATTTTACACATTGAGAAAAAACGGTTCGATGCTCTTATCTTATAGGTATCGCAATCAATATATGACGTTATCCATATTGATGAAAAAATACTCCAAGAACGACGCCGCAGCTGCGCCATCTCATTCTAGGTGTCTGCAATGGTCTCATTACCTGATAGAGAATGGAATTTTAACACTAACAACATGGACGACTGGGCGTCCCCGAGCAGTCAGCAATTGTCTTTTTACTGTCAGTTTTTTGTTATCCATGTAGTAAGTGCATATGGTACAATTAAGGTGTAACTTATCTTTTGCATTTGGATACATGGGCACTGCATTACATTGTTTCTCGTCCTTTAACAACAACTTTAACATAACGTTACGTACATCTCAAGTTAAAGGCGAGTCGCCAGTGTTTATCCTTTAGAAGCTACTCAAAGTGTGGGAAAATACTACGCGGTAGAAACTAGTGCTTGAGCTACTCTCTTGCTCTTGCTGCAATCTTTCTTCTGTCCTTGCTTCCTGGGCATTCTTACAATGAAAGCAAACAAACCCGTCGCATCAAAGGACCGTCGTCCTCAAAAGCTGGCCCTCTAGTTCTATCGATCGTCAACACTTCGTGAACATTTGACTGAACCGTTTCCAAAGTCAATTCACTTCAATTCACTTCCCTTCAATTCAATCGAATTCAACGTTGGTTTGCTGTCCGCTCCCCGTGACGGGCAGGATCCATCGACGACGTACACTTTTGTTTTATATATCCACGTGCGCATGAATCTGTTCATAGAGGGCATCGAGCTCTTGCGCGACTTGTTTTCGCTCCTCAGGGTCCGATTCCGGCTGAGCTTCGAGTTCATGCTGCTTGGTCGTGAGCTCAAGCACTTGCTGATAGAGTTTGACAATGGCCATCTTGGCACTGGCCACTTGTGTGGACGCCTCACCCGCTTCACGTGCTTCACTATTGCCCATGGTGCCAAAATCCAGTCCCAAGGTCGAGTCTAAGGACAAACACATACTTTCCTCGGTCGCTCGAAGATCTTCTGGACGAAGCAAGGAACTAAAGCTATTGGTAAGGCCATTGATCGACGTCTCAAGGCCATCTTCATCGTCCGCGACGCTCACCGTTCGTTGTCCGGACGTTGCAATCTGCGTTTTACTCATACAAGGAGGGGGTAAAATCTCCTCTTCCGTCACCATTCCATGGTCTTGTACGGGCGTTTGATTGTGCAAACTTCGGAAAAACGCAGGCAAGACAGGACCTCGATGGCTTGAGCTTTCTTCTAAGCTACTGGAGCGACGATGACAGCTCGTTCGTGGCGTCAAGTCGGCAAAGTCCAAGTCGAGATCAAATGGAGGTGTCGTTTCTTGTCGGAATTTCGCTTCCTGTTCCATCCATTGCTGGACTTGAAGCTGTTCGAGACGCGTCAATGGACGATCCGTCGACAGCGCAGGCGGTGGCTCTCGTGGAGCAGGAGGTTCCTCTGGACGTGCTTTTCGTCGTTTTGTACGCTGAAGGGGAGCTGGACGTTGCGTTGTTTCGAGCCGTTCCGTGGACGTCACGGGGCCTGGTTTGCCCATTTGCTTGGTATGTTGTGCCAATAAACTCGACGTGAGGAACGATGGTGCATTCGGACTCTCCATGTTTTGATACGAGGCACTCAAGTTGCTGCTCCGACTGCCCATGGATCGAACAAATTCAGTAGGATACGTCTCCGAGTCGTCATAGCGACGCGATCGCTCATGAGGCCGTGGCATTCCTCCTCGCTGTTTACTCGGTGGTGGTTTCTGCGTTGCCCGGTGCTGTTGTTGTCGCTGCAGCGTTCGTCGCGGGTCGTCTTCCATATAGCGAGAAGGTGAACTATCATTGTACGCAGACGGTTGGTCGTACAAATCTGGACTCCGTGGATCATAGCGTCGACTTTGATCTCGTCGTCGTCGACTTTTCGGTGGCACGTCGTCGTAGTCCCCGGAATCACTCGCATAGCCACGTCCTGGCAGCATTTCAACTGTCCGAGGATACGTATCATCGTCCAAATCGCCTTCCTCCTGACTATACCGTTGTTGTTCTTCTTCATAACTAGACGTATACGGTCCTCGTCGTTGACGATACTCATCGTACTCGTCGTCCTCGAGCTTGTACGAGTGCGTCCCCGTTCGAGCACTCCCGACGGGCAGCTCGTCGTCCTGAGACGTACAATTACTTCCCGAGTATTGTTCACTGGGTGGCAAGTCTTCAAACACGGATGGATCCGTGTTTTGCGCACATTTTAAACACACGCGGACTTTACGCACGCCTTGTCCCGGTAGCGAGACCTCCCACTCGGTACTACACGCGGAGGAACACACGACTTCGCCACACTTGCGACATCGCGCTTTTCGTGTCATTAACCCAAACTTGGCCGAACACAAGTGACATCGCGTGCGTTGACTTTTCGGCACGAGTTCCAAGTCGCCGAGGAAACGATGGGCCCCCAATCGTCGACGGGTGAGGGCTTTCTGGAGCTCGGCGACGCCCGAGAGCCGTCGCTTTTGCAATGTCATGTACAAGGCCGCGGGGACTTTGACACTGCCTTTCATATTCACTTGAGCACTAAAAATGACATCCAGATACCCCGTTTTTTCACTCTCGACAAAGACATAACCTGTATGGTAGACACTGGCCCGCACGAGATTAAACTCGGGCAATGCAGGACAACAGGGCAATTTAATCGAATGATAAGCTCGGACCCAGCCTCGCCGTCCACTCACGTCGAGGAACGTACTTTGACACTCGACGGTTAAAAAGTCGCGATTCTTCATGAGTTTAGACGAAACGTCGGTGGCAAACCATTTGACGGTCACTTGATTCGCATGGAGCATTTTACTGCACCCAATGCGTTGCGTGCGTGCAGAAGCGCGTGGGTCGTTCAAAAGTGCCGGGTCGTGAATCACATAGAGCAATTGACAGTCAATGACTTCGTCACTGGTTTCGATAAATTTCGTCACTTTGTCGTCGGTCGAGAGATCAAAGAACTCGGCCACTTCTTCCAGTGTGGATTGGATCGTCGTGGCCCCACAGCCATAGGGAATGGCATCCCCTTGAACACTCTCGGGGTACCGGGCTTCCCCCTTGTACATTTGAACGCCTCGATGCATGCCTGCTTCTTCCCATCGCACGGGTCCTTCGTTATTCCGCGTGGCATCCACGAGCGCTTTCGCCGACTCTTTGGCTTTGCCAATCAAATACTGTTCCTCGCGCTCGGTGAGCGCTGGACACTTGAAAAAGCGCGGCGGCAGTGGCAACGACTTGGTCATTATTATATGTATTATGTATGATGCTTTGACAAGGGGCCGTCAAACGCTGAATAGCTACTGTAACGTTACTGTATGTAGGTAGGGGCCTCGATTTACACTTGTGTGTGGGAAGAAGAGAAGAGGAGAGAAGAGAAGAAGACGGGGGAGGGGGTGGTCGGGGAGTTGGAGGGGGAATGGCGTTCGGTGTCTCGTCGTGCGCGGGCAGAGAAGAGCCGTGACTTGCAGCTGGTCGAGCTCTTGGCCGCAGAGATGGACACGAACGTAGGAGGAACAGGGTCAGATGGCGGCGTCTGGATGAGTGAGTTTGTTGTTGTTGTTGGACGCATGGATGGATTTGAGAGGCGACGGGAGTGTACGCACAGGGAAAAGGTGGACGAACGGATAGGAACAGATATATGTTCTTTTTCTTTTTCTATCTTCTACTGTTGGTAGAGAGAGAGAGACTAAACAACATTTTTAAAGGGGGCTACTTACTAAGTCGTAGCTAATCTGGCGACCTGGCCTATCCATGGCAACTTTGACCGCCTTTGGCGTTGACGATTTGCCTACAATTGCCAAGTCTAGTGTCGTTGGCATGTTGACAAGCTTTGGGGCGCGAAATGTTCAAAAGCCAACGTTTCGATACGCGGTAGGGACGTGGAAGACATACATACATACGTATCATATCATATGCGGACGGGTTCGAATCGAACGACGTGCGTGTGAGTTTGTTTCTCTCGCGTCATGGAGGCAACAAGACGTGGCTGTGCGTACAGAGATGTTTATACTCTTTTGTACGCACAGATAGAATGTACGAAGTATATGTGCACGACGTAGTTTTTGGTCGAGCAGTTTACTATTCCTTGTTTAGAAATGTTAACGATGACGTCGGACCACGTCGGGTTGTAAAACCTTGTGGCTGCAGCCTTTGACTTCCAGCTGCAATTACGGAAGAGCCTGGTGCTTCGAACTGTCGACTGCAGATTGCGTAGTCGAAAGAAAAACAAGGTGGGTTTGTGACACATGGGCGGGTGGATGATCCGAAAAAAAGACTGGCAAGTGGCAATTGGAGGGTGCGTGTATTAATACCTAGACCTAAGTCCATACCTTGGTTGAGGATCGGAAGAAGCGATTTGGCACGAAAGAAGCAATCCAAAGCTTTAGGGAACATGGCTCCAATACACACTAACTTAGCTACAATAAGCACAATATTTTAGCCACTTTCGTTTCCATGTTGCATCCTTGCGACTTGATAAGTCCACCCACCCACCACCACCACGAGCTAATTCGAAACAACGCAGCGACATGCTCAAGTTACCTAACGTCCAGCGTTTACATAAACCTGCACGCCCGGATTACGAAGCCGAAACACTGTCTAAAGTAGGAGGAATATACATATAGTGTGTGTCTTTCTCGAGGAAAAAAAGACGTCGCATCCATAGCATTCTTGTCCACTTACAAGAAGAACATAACCGTCTTGCCATGCTTCCGTTTCGCTCGACCCGCTGCGGTTTTTTCTCGACAAAGTGACCTTAAAGTGACCACTTAAAGTGACCTCTTAAAGCTCCCTTGCGTCCTTTCCACTTGCCAATAGAATGGCAATCAAGACCAAGAACGATGAATGTGTCCGTGTGATGGTTCGTATTCGACCCATGAGTAGTAAAGAGGTTCAAGATGGTCGTCAAGAAGTGACAAAAGCCCATGGGGACCGAGCCGAAGTGTCAATTGTCAATCCCCATGCTGCTGCTGACGCGCCAAAGGCGTTTACGTTTGATGCCGCGTTTGGGGCCTTGTCCACTCAAGAGCAAGTGTACGACACGGCTGCGACGGAGATTGTCGAAGCCGTCATGGAAGGATATAATGGCACGATCTTTGCCTACGGACAGACTGGTGCCGGGAAATCCCATACCATGGAAGGCTCAAGTGACCAGCCTGGGATTCTCCCCTACTCGTTTAAACACATCTTTGATAAGGTACTCCTCGTTTTTTTTCCTTCTTTCTTTCTTTCTGTATTTCTATCTATATCTTTCTCTTCCATTATAGGTAGCAATTGCAACAACCAATCAACGCATTCTAGTCCGTGCCTCGTACTTGGAAATCTACAATGAAGACATTCGCGATCTCTTGTCGAAAGAACCAAAGAATGCACTCGATCTGAAAGAAAATGTCGATAAAGGCGTCTATGTCAAAGGGTTGACGAGTCACGTCGTGAAAGACACGGCTGAGATTGATCATGTCCTTCAAACGGGCAAGAAAAACCGCAGTGTCGGGGCCACGCTCATGAATCAAACGTCGTCTCGATCGCACTCGATTTTCACCATTGTCGTCGAGTGTCTAAGTGATGGGGGATCCGATGGCAAGGAACATGTCTGTGTCGGCAAGCTCAATCTCGTGGATCTCGCTGGAAGTGAACGACAATCCAAGACAGGGGCCACGGGCGATCGTCTCCAGGAAGCCAACAAGATTAATCTGTCCCTCTCGGCGCTTGGGAATGTCATTTCAGCCCTCGTGGATGGCAAATCCAAGCATATTCCCTATCGTGACTCGAAACTCACGCGATTGCTTCAAGATTCCCTTGGAGGGAACACCAAGACGGTCATGATTGCCAATTGTGGACCCGCGGATTACAATTACGAAGAAACGCTCACGACCTTGCGCTATGCAAGTCGGGCCAAGAATATTAAAAACAAGCCGAAAATCAATGAAGATCCCAAAGATGCCATGATTCGAGACTTTCAACAAGAGATTGAAGCACTGAAAGCGAAATTGATGGCCATTGATCAACAGCAAGCCAGCAACAGCAGCAATAGCACGACACGACGGGGGAATGTTTCGTCGTCTCAAGTCGTCGAAGTCGAGAAAATTGTCGAAAAAGTGGTGATTGAAAAAGGTCTGAGCGTGGAAGAAGCACAAGCGATTACAGAGAAAGCTGAACGCGAGAAACAAGCGATGCTCGAGCAAACACGCACTGAATTGGCTCTCGCAGCAAAAGACAAGGCGCAGGCCGAGCAGACGAAACGCGAGCTTGAGCTGGAATTGGAACGTGAACGGCTTCAAGCACAAGCCCTCGCAGCCGAACAAAAGGTGCTTTTGGAACGCCTTGCGGCGACTCAAGCCAACGTCTTGGTGGGTGGCGAAATGATGACGAAAGCAGCGCAGCAGGAGAATGAACTGCGACGGACGAAACTGGAGCTGGAAGAACGAAAGCGGCAAGAATTGCAACTTGCTCGCGAAGTCGCGGCCCAAGAAGAGAGAAACCTCATGCGTGAAGAAGAGTATCAGACGTTGCAAGAAGAAGCGGAAGCCAAGACGCGGAAACTCAAACGCGTGTATACCAAGGTCAAAGACGTGGTGAGTGAGATCAAAGCCATGGAAAAAGCCCACAGTCGGGAACGAGAGGATCTACTCGACACGATTCGACAATTAAGTGCACAGCTCCAGCTCAAAACGTTAATTCTAGACAACTTTATGCCTCCCGAGGCCATTCTGATGCTTGAAGCCCGCGCGCGGTGGAATGACGAGGAAGATGATTATTTACTTGATCATCTGGAACTTGCTGGCAACTCGTTGCGACCTCCATCGGCTAGTAGCGTCCGTGTTGGGGGGAAGAAGGGCACGTTGACAGCAGAAACTGATGAAGACATCGAGGAGCTCGAGGTCGCTCGAAACCCTTTCTTCATGTACGTGTCTGATACTGAAAGCGATGGATACGCTCTCGCAGCTTCTCGACAAAAGAAACAAACAAAAACAAGCACCTCGTCAAGCAGTAGACCAAAGACAGCCAAGAAAGTGTCGACAAAGAGCTCATCCAAGCGTTCGGACACGCGAAGAAGTGAAAAGTAAAGGCAGAAGTGGAAGAGAAAGCTTGAATAAATTTCCCCTTTACTACTTTGCTTGTCTACTGGACAGTCAGTGGAGCTGATGATACTCAAGCTCTTAATTACTGATAAGATGTCAACCCGCAACTTACAAGGACAAACTTCTCCACAATCAGAAGGCAACCTGATGCGACACATGGTGACTGACTTCTTTGATCGACAAAATGATCACGTCAACTAACGATCAATGTAAGGATTGAAGCTACTATCAAGTTCGTTCAAACTGATATTTCCAGCGCTTAAGGCGCGCATGCAAGCGACGGCCGAGCTACTTGAGTCACTTCTACGAGAAGAGCGAATGTCAGTGAAAAGTTTGTGCTCGACAATTCCAACCCGAAGAAAAGGTATGAGATTGATGATCTCAAATTGTCAGTTTTGGGTCGATTTGCTCCGACGGCCCCAAAATGTCTTAATTTCATTTCATCGAAACGCCGCCAAAATACCAACAATCCCAAATGAAAGTAGCCGTACAGGCAATAGTAGACCGGATTTGGATGAGCGTGCTGTCTGTGGGCACCCGCCTCCATGTTAATTGACTACGTCATGAGGATCCATTAACTTGAGTCAAGTGACTGGTGTCTCACGACCCAAAATTTTTTTTACCAAAAAAAATATTGGGCCAGTCCTCTTATTTCGCAAAAAATGACCTTGTTACGAGGTAAACATTGAATTGAAATATTTGCTTTGTTAAATGTATGGGTCAGCACATATCTGCCTTCTTCTTCTATCACAAGTGGGTCGTCAGTTGCCGGTGTGCGAAGAAGAGCATCAACAACGCACAGCGCAGAAAATCCTGCACGCGCGCGCTCTGAATCAAAATGTCGGCTTGACTGCTTTCCCCCGTACTTTGCAATTGTTATAATTCTGTACTAGTGTGGAAAAAAAAGTCAATTTTCTATTCAGTAAACCCGTCTCGTACTTACTGCTACCATTAGCGCTGTTGGTCAGCCTTATCGCCTCTATGAGGTGCTCTGTTAGACTCACCATATTGCGAATACATATAAGGCATTTTGTATACAGAAAGAAGGGACTTTGACAGGTTGACATATTTTCTTGTCCACGGATAGAATGTACCTGTCGGATCTCACCCTCGCCCGACGGCGTCGGTATATCTCCGTCTACCCCTCGCGCAATGAGCTTTGACAACCTTCTGACACCAAATATCAGTATAAGTTGTTTCCGTGTCTCTAGTTCTGAAAATGCACAAGCAAACATGTGTGCTCTTGCGAAAGAACCTTTGGCATATACTCAATCATTGTATATGACTCGTAACTTCACAAAAGTAGTACCGTATCTCACCCCCCCCCCCCCTAGATGACGTTTCCATATCTGGACCACTCGTTGGTTCGTGAGTGCACTACTTAAGGAGTAATGATTGGTTAGACAAAAAAAAAATTACCGTGATTTTGTGGATTTAAGGTTAGGTAACTTTAGGTAGTAGTAGTAAAGTGTAGTCAGTTCTAAATTTGCTTACTAACAGCCCCTTTCAAGTTGAAAGGGTTTAGGGCTAACAAGATACTGGAAATGCAGAAGACGCCAGGGTCATTAGTGGACCCGGGGCCGCATCAGGGCAAAAGCTCGAAGGACCCGCTTCTCTATATACCGGATCCCTCCTCTGCAGGAGGAATTGTGGACGAGATAGTGGAGGAATCACAACGCTCGGAAGAAGATTACAAGTCGCAGGAACTAGCGAAAGATGAAGGGTCGCATGAGATCCAGATACCGGTACCATCGGTTCAATCGGAAGTTGAACCGATGGAAGTGGATACCGGTACCCCACTGGAATTGACAAAGGCTATAAATAAGCAGATGGCCGGAAGTATATCGGGTGATGAACGGTCTGGACCGAAGACGAATGGAGTACAGCCTGGAAGCATGAGCACGCAGCCAGAATATACTACCAATAATCAATCCTCGCTAGATCACGGAAGCATGGAAGAGCACCAACCCTCGCGCATGGAAGCAGCAAGTATGGCGGAGGCGTTGAAAACGGCGCTTGAGCACACGCCCAGGATGAAACCAATCGTTCAGTCCTGGAAGGACCTGATGCAGGAGTTATATAACGCGATTTTTGTAAAGGCCAAAGGGCCAATGTCGAGGTTGTCTGAAGCCGCACAAAGGCTACCGAAGTTAAAAACGCAAGAACTGGACCGGCTGATAGATTTGTTTGAACTATTGGTCGTCACAAATAAGCACGATTGGAAGGAGTGGAAACAACAGGTGGTTGCAACGTCTTTGGTGGCACAGCGATCAAATCAAGCTCTGGAGACACTACTGTGGAAGTCAATTGGGCAGGAGCAAGTGAAGAAAGCAGGTAGCATACCGCAACCGCTTCAGGGGTGGATCTCCAAAGTGGCTGGATCGACGGAATCAAATGGACAGAACAAAAATGCCCAGAAGACGTTCCTGTTTAACAAGGAGAATTTTACGCAGGAACAAATTTCCCATCTAAGGGCAATTTGTGAGAAAGAATACGGTAAATTTGCCCCGTTACAGCCCAGGCCCGGTACAGTTGACGAGTGGAAAATTGTACAAGGACTGGTAGAGGGACACATTGTGGCACGCAGGATGCCACAATTTGTAAAGAGAATAATGAAACTGGATGACCAAGTTCGTCTGGTACATACGATCAGAGCTCAAGTGGAAGGTTGCCTCACGATGGATTTACGCGGGGAAAGTCCAATAAAAGAGGCTTTCCTGAGTACTAGGAGCATACAAGAGAGTATAGCGACGGCGGCGACTACGCGGGGTGCAGGTAGCCCAGAGTTGTGGAAAATGGTTGCACAGGTCAAGAATATAAGCTACAATAGTAATAATCACATGTTATATTTCCATTTCTTCACAAGGGAGGCAGCGAAAAATTATGCAGGAGTAAAGGTCCCCTTTCACCGATTTGATCACGTGCTGCAAAATCTCCATCAAGAAAGGCGACCTACAGAGTTGACGGTATGGGATAAACAAGTGGATGAGAATGGAGACGGTTTCGGTCAACAAGGATTTTATTCGTGCATTTTGAAAAATGTCACTCGATCGGTCGATTTGCTGAAACTTACTGGATTTTTACGTACGATACTGGATATGGAATTTCAGCTGGACGATTTGGATAAAGGGGGTCCGTTTTCGGAAACATCCACATTGTGGGAGTTAATTGTGGAGGCGGATGCCTGCCCACCGGCATTGGAAGGTGTTAGAAGAATTTTATGGTGCAATATGATGATTGTTGTGGAACACCCTACAATGAAAGGGCGTAAACAGTGTTTACGGTGTGGAGAAGTAGGTCATCCAATGCGGAGATGTTCGACTCCATTGGATGACCTAATTAAAACTAATTGTATCCAAGTTACGCCGGCAGCACTCGCGAAATTAAAGCTGCCGGCACCAACATTCCGTAGTATGGAAGAGCTGAAGGAACAAGTGGAAAAGAATCGGGTAAGCCAAGAAAAAATGGAATCAGACGCCACAGAAGTACCGGGTCTAGATCCTACGGAGGCAGGTCGGGATAACGAGCAGCCTAAACAGAGTAACTGCGAGGAAGAAGGTCAGGAAACCGCACAAAACGATACGCGACAAGCTAGGGACAGCACTCGAGACACAAGTAACAACGAAGAGGACTCGTGGATTCTAGTCAAGAACAAGAACAAGAAAAAACAAGACGGAAGACTGAATGGGAGGACGAAAATATCGGCAGAAGAGACAGACAAGGATGAGAAGAAGATCAGGTCAGTTGCGGAGAGGAGCGAAGCGGATCAAGGAAAGAAAACCCCCAGAAAGAAGACGGGAAGGAGCAACAACAAAGCGGCAGAAGAAAATATACAGAGGAAAAACACTGTTTCTTTAGTCTCGGAGGGCAAGCTTAAGAAGTCAATACAAATGCTTATTGATGAAGTGCAACAATTGGAAGGGACTTTGGACTTTAGAGGGTTTGAAAGGAGGAAAAGATCAAGTTACGACACTATTACTTCAGCGACTGACATGATTGAAGCATTATCACTACGACCAGTACAGACGCCTGCAACTGGTAATTGCCAGGTGTATGCTGTCTGCCAGGCGTTGGCGTCATCAGTACTGAGTGGAAAATTATCTTACATTATGGAACAATTAGCCGGGCACATAAAAGAAGGAAGCTTCGAACGAGCCATGATGGATTTCGATATCAAATTCCCACCGGGGATACGGAAGCAAACACTTCTTGGATTAGGAAGGGGATACCCGAGAATTTCAGCAACAGAATCCAAGAAAGCATTTCAACAATATTTTAAGGAATTTGCGCAGAGTGGTTCCAAATTATCGGATGGAGTTCCCATAACTGCATGGGGGAGCAATGATACTTTAGCAAGTATCAGTACGCTCTTGCAGAAAGATATCTATGTGATTAGCTCACTGACGGAGGGACCACCAGGAGTATTGCTTTTCTCACCAGAGGTTCGGAAAGTCAAAGCACGAAGCTATGCTATGAGTGGGGAGTACCCAATAACTCCGGAGGCATTTATTGAAAAAGTGTTGGAACAATACAACCAAGCGGCAACAAAACAAGATTTTAAACTTCTGCCTATCGTGCTGCAGTTCAGAAATCAGCATTATTCAGCACTTTTATGGGGGCGGAGGGACGGTGCGTACATCGAAGACGAAATAATGGAAGTGGCCTCAAGTGACGACGATGATTTCGACGACGTGAAAATGGAGGCTTCCAAGGAACGAGTGGAAGAGACCAGCGGGGTGGAAAACCATCATAAGAACACGAATGGGTCAAACAACAGGCCGGACAAAGAGGGTATAGGGAGCACAAGTGATGAAACAGAACAGCATTCCCAATACAGCACCCTTTCACCTTGGGATCCTGATGGATGGGAGGGTGATATGGACGATATTCTTGAACGATTGGATGGCCCAACCATCCATCATGATCTCAAGTGTGAAATCAACCAAATTCTATCAACCAACGATGCACGGATGGGAGAATTGTTACGATTCCTGTCCGAAACAGTAACGAGGTTATCACTTCCGGAACAGGAGCAACTCCTAACAGCGGATTTAACGGATGGAAGGACAAGGGATAGCTATATGCAGCGGTACGGTATAGCAGAACCGATACTACATCAGTGGGTCAATAAGATCTGGTTAAACCTCAATAAATCTCCCCCGTTATTGATGGAACAAGTGGAGTCCGGTTCAGAATATATTCCAACGGATGCATCGACAAGTCAAGATGGGGTGGAAATAATTGATGCGACAGAAGATTACAGTAATAAACGGGTTTGCAGACGGGACCAACACGTTAGTGAACCAGAACACGAACCCGATCACGGCACACAAAGGGAATTAATTGACGACTTAGCGAAAAAAGAAGAAGAGCCGGATACAGGTATCACAACGGAAGCAGAGTGCGTATTAATGTGGGAAAGAGTACAGCCCATGTGGGAGAAGAATACCGGAATTAGTTTTCCGAAAGCGACCTCAACTAAGGCAATCTGGATGAGAGCAGCTCAACAAGAATCGAACAGGATTCTGCATTTACTCAAAGATGTGCCAGGGGCGTACCATATTTTGGAGAGCGTAGATCAGTCAGTTCTGGTAGAATTGACAAAATTATGGCGAGAACAGTGTTGGTCACAAATGGTGGCTATGGGAAAAGTGCATGGAATGAATGATATTCCGGCTAGGTGGTTCGAAGTGTGGGAAAGCAGGTACAACCAAGTGGCTACCCCGGCAGCTCGAGCTGCAATAATGATCAGTTCTCAGGAGTGGACACGATTACGGAGAGCAAAGTATGGGGGAAATCAGATGGTGAAACTGCTAGCACCAAAGCAGATGTTAAAGCTAGCCAGAAATTTACTATGTGCGCATCTATTTGCAGAGGGACTAGCAGCTTTGGTGAGCGAGGATTATCACCCAGTGGATTCGATTGTGACGATGATACAAAGACACTTTAAAACAAGCACCTCACTGCCCGGATATTTGGACAAAGTGCGTGCCGTAGAAAATGGGCAACAGAATGCGTGGAAGGACATCACCCATTTTATTACCTCGGCAGTTCCTCCAAGATTGACAACCATGAATGATACCCAGCAGGGTGCTCATTACTAAAGGCCCCGCAACGGGCGCTCTCCCAGATCATGGGTATTTCCATTTGAATCAATTGGAGACATTTGTTAAATTGAAGACAATGCAGGATCTGGAATACAGGTCGGATGTGAACGAAGAGATGGATCAAAAGCGAGTACCAACCCCCCACATAATTACGCAAAATGTCAGGGGTTTCAAGACGGAGTCCATACGAGACTGGATGGTGACATGGAGGACGGGAGGGAAGGACTCACAAGCGTATTTTACGTTGCTACAAGAGACACATGTAGCGACTCAACAAAAATTCGAATTTGTGGTGAAGATGTGGGCACAAATATGGGGCAAAGCAACGAACGAGTCGATGCATGAACTTTCGTATTGGAGCAGGTTTCCGCTTAAACAAGGGGGAGTGGGAATACTAATCAGACCAGATATTGCAGAGGAGGTACGGCCATGGATGAAACATAAATGGTCAAACCGTTTCATAGCGATCGAATGGAGGGGATCAGTAATTGCGAACGTTTATGGACCATCGGGTGATGTCAAGTTACAAGAGAGATTCTATGCGAACCTTGGGGAGGTCTTTTCACAACAATCATCAAATTTAATTATTGGAGGAGACTTCAATTGTGTCGACATGCCGGTGCTAGATCGAATGGGAGGAACAAGAACGATACGCCCTGAGAGTTTGAATTTACACCGATTTGTCCAGGACCGTCGGCTTAAAGATGCCCAAATGCTCATCGGATCGGCACTAGAGGATACTCACTTAGCGCCCATACACCATTTTACATATTGGAGAGGTGGTCAGGCAAGCAGGATAGACAGATTCTACGTTTCTGAAGATTGGGCACCGTGGGTTACCTGGGTAGATGTTTCACTTCCCCAGGTATACTCGGATCATAATCAAGTAACGCTATTTTTAAAAGACCCCGAACAAGTGCAGAGCAGGGGAAACCAGCGGGTAGTGATTTACCCCTTCAAAGGATCGCAAGACTTAATAGGGACTCCAGGGGTCGAATCGGCGCTGTCGAAGTATGTGAACCGAGTCAAAGCAGCGTCGGATTGGGATACGTGTATATCCAACATCCTGGATTATTTTTTTAAAACGAAGAGGCGATTAGTAAAACGGAGGAAGAGAAGAGTCCACCAATTGAAAAAACTAGTGTACGATAATGCCTCATCAAGGACGCAATTAATCACCGGAATATCAGACGCTATGCGACAGGAAAGAAGATTTCGATTGGGAAAACGGCTTCACCGGACACTGGAAGACGTGCGGTGGCTTTTCAAAAGGACAGCTGTTTGGGAACGTGATCAAGTAGTATCGGAAATTTCTGAAGGAACCGGGCAGTATTTTAGACGAGATGACTCCATCCCGGATAAATTTGCATTGACATGGCGGTCAATACTAGGCCGCAGTCATCGGGAAGTACCGGAAAACTCGCTAGAGGTTAACCTCTTGCAATTCATGAAAATTCCAGAAAGCAGGAAAGTCACGAAGCAGCAAAATATGGACTTGATGGAAGATATCCAAGAAGATGAACTCAATTGGGCAATCAGAAGTTTGGAACGAAGAAAAGCGGCTGGAATAGACGGAGTTGGAAACGATTTTTTCAAAGATTACGCGTCTTTAATGGTAGATCCATTATTGGTGGTATGTAATGATATCTTACGTGGAGCATTGCCACCAAAGTCTTTCATGAAAGCGCTGGTAATACCGCTACAAAAAAAAGGGGACTCAATCGACGCCCTGGACTACAGACCTATCTCACTTCTTACTACTGGATATAAGTTGTTTGCTAAAATATTAGCACGAAGATTGCAAAGGTTTCTGGGGAATTTAATTGGAGACACTCAACAAGGGTTTGTGGCCGGTAGGAAAATGGACAAAGCGATTATCATGATGAAAGCGACCCTGAAGAAGTATGAACATTCGCAGAAACAAGATTTAAATGATAGCGCGGGTGTATTATTTTTGGATTTTAGCAAGGCTTACGATACTGTGGACAGGCAATATTTAATGACGGTTCTATCGGTTTTTGGATTTTCGCAGCAATTTATCGCATTAATGGAGAGATTACACAATGAGACGACAGCAGAGTTCTATGTCAATAAGGCTTTTTCGCGCCCAATCAAGGTGAGATCAGGTATCCGCCAAGGCTGCCCACTAGCACCACTACTGTTCATCTTGGCAGTGGAGCCGTTGGGTCTGGCGATCGCACAAGACATAAATCTACAAGGAGTGCGCCCATTTAAAAGTGAGAAAGCGAAAGAACATAGATTTTCGGCCTTTGTGGACGATTCCACGATTTTTGTACGAAAGGCGTCACAAGTTGAACAGGCGTTACGAGTAGTGAAACGATTTGGTGACTTGGCCGGGCTCAAAATTCAGCCACAAAAAAGTCACTTTTTTTTCTTACAAGCAAACCGAGTCCCAAAATCATGGTACAAAATACCGGTATTACAAACCGGAGAATCAGTAAGGTACCTGGGATACCAATTCGGTTGGACAGATCTAAGAGAGAAGAACTGGGCTCTGAGAATACGGAACATACAGAGGCGCCTGGTTACAGCAGCAAAGTGCGGCACAGCAGTAGCAGAACGAGTACAACTTTTCAATGCGATCGCGCTACCCGCTATACTCTTTACGGCGAAGGCGTTTGAACCAACGGAGGCGGGACTCAAGCGATTGCTACAACTTCAGAAAAATTTCATATGGGGTAATTCGACAAGCACGGAATCATGCCGTCATAAAGTCACGCCATATCTGTTGTTCACACCGAAGGGAACAGGAGGGATCGGCCTTATCTCTATACCGGTGGCAATACGAGTACAAAGATTGAAAATTGCTACCCAGTGGCTGATAGCGGCTCCAGATTGTTACCAGAGAGCCTGGATAGAGTTACTGGAACCAGCCCACAGAAGTCACAGCAATGTACGTTTCACACCGCTTAGAGGTTTTTCACTCTGTAAAGCAGTTGGGGGAGCAACATTGAAGCGAGGAGTTAACGTGACAAGGGAAATCTGTGAACAGCTAGGACCAAATACGGAGCAGATAACGGCTCTGAACGCTTACACACTACAGCACCTGCCAAGACTGCGAGCAATACAAGAGGAGCAATTGCAGAGGAAGGCTCATACACTTCTGCAAGGTGAAAGGTTCACTATTGAGATTGACTTACAATCAGTACACTTTCATGGACTGTTACCGCCTCATATGGTGCCGTTTTGGGGAACGTATGACTGGGGAGATAATCCGTGGATTCCAGAGACAAGGGCACCTGTATTACTGACGAAAAAATATGATCGGATTCCGGTGATGAAAATACGCGAACTAGGAATACGAAGACTAACTGCTTCCACTTATGCATGGCAGGTTTTAAGCGTAGGACCAGAGTCCCATACCAGGGCTAAAGTCAGCAGGTGGATGAGCGCAATCATCCTAGCGTCGCCGCGAGTGGAAATTGGTGAAATCATCGGAGAGGAACCGCCAATAACACTGTGTAGAGGGCCCGATCGATTAAAGGATTTTAATTGGCAGGTGGTGGAGTTAGGACGAATTCGAGGCAAAAGCCCAATGGGAGCTCAATGGGTGGAAGTAAGACAAGAACTGAACGGCATACACTGGAAGATTGTAGAAGACGAGTGTTTAAGTCAAGAGGGGGAGGTAGACAGTAAAGATCAACTAGTGGCCTTCCATGCTCACCCGAAGCTACATCTCATAGGGTGGAGTATACCAGACGGAACCTCAATAAACAGAATACCAGGATCCTTGAGGAAGCAGTTCCGGAAGATATATCATCGAGGAGTGGCGTCGGGGTTAAATGGACTAATGGCTACGTGGAAACGACATTGCAAGGACAATGACTGGTGGCAGAAGGTTCAAGATAATGAGCCCAACCAGGTATGGTCACATGATAATATTCTAACTAATTATCAGGTGTGGGTTATGTATCGTATGACTACAATGCAACTAAATACTTTTATTCCGAGACACATATACGAAAGACGCTGTTTGATGGACGCCCGGTGCCGGGGAAGCAGGTCGGACATATGCCATATCATGTGGGACTGCAGGCGGGCAAAGATGATTTGGAAGAAGCTCCTTCAACAATGGGTAGGAGTGGAAATAACGAATCAAGGGGTGAACACCTATCGAGAACACATCCTCAACAAGATGGCACCTCCGCTGGGAAGTTTGTTGACTCAGGCAATGATGTACAGATATGGTAAAACAGAGGATGACTTTCTGGAGTCATTTGATAGAATCTGGAGAGGCTTATGTGGAATATTCATGACGTGGCTATGGCAACTACGGAATCAAGTCGTTTTCCAAGGCATTATCAAGGATGAGCACGAGTATCTACGGTTCGTGTGGGAGCAAGGACGGGCGCAATTAGCGGCGGTTGCAGAATTTGAGAAGGCAAACAGAGACACAAGAGAAGAGGGGTTCCGACTTCAAATAAGTTTAGAGTGCTTATTCCAACACCAGTCAGCACCAGAACCAGCTATCAAGTTATCTACTTGCCATCTTCAGGCTGCAATCCAGAGGAATAAGCTGGTATCGAGAACGCCAAGCGCCTCCCTGTCATGCGATATTCAGCGAATGCAAGCCAAAGACTCCACCTGTTCTGAGCCTAAATTGCATACTAGGTTTTATATGTACATAGTAGCTAATAGTTAAGACTAATTGGACTACATTTACTACTAAAGTGTAGTCTAATTAGTGTTAACTATTACCTACTTGAACTTATGAAATCTAGTATGTAATCTAGGCTCAGTTTTCATGGTCGAGTTCCTGACAGCCGTCACGAACAATTTCTCTTGTTGTCTACTCTGGAAGGCTGGGTCCGGTGCTGGGGTAAGGTCGAAAAAGCACTTTACACTGATCTTCAGTCGGATCCCCTCTTCTCTTGTTTCTAGCAATCTGGATTCGCATTCTGCAACTGCTTCCACTTGTGCTCGACACTGTCGCCACAGAAATTCTAAGTGGTCAATAGTAGTCTTAGCGTGTCCTCGGAAAACTACTTGATTCCGCAATTGCCACATCCATGTTGTCGCAATTCCACAAACACATTTCCAGAGTCTGTCAAACACCTCATTATAGGTTTCGTTAAACCAACCATGTTTCTCCATCATCGCCCGTTTAAGATTTCCCCCAATCGGTGGGGCTCGTCTTGTCGCTATTGCTTCTTGGAAACCGGCTAATTGTGTATCTGTTATGGCTTCACCTTCTCATTGTTGTACGAAACGCCCCAAAAGTCCCGAGCCCTTTCACATTCACATAAAATATGCTCAACTCCAGCGTGCTCGCTTGTACACCTTTCGTCAAGCAGACAACGCTGGACTCCATGTTCTCTCACGTAGAAAGTGTTGAGTTGCATGGTTGCCACCCGAAACTGTACCCACACTTGGTAGTTAGTTAGCATATTGTCATGTTTCCATACCTGTGAAGGTTCCACATCCTGTATCATGGCCCACCAATCACTTGACTCGCACTTTCGTTTCCACCGATCCGAGAGAGCAGGCAGCTGTGGGGCAACTCCATGATTATACATCAGCCTAAATGACCGGCGCAATTTCGGCCATATCTTCCAAGGACGAATTGTTTCGTCTACTTGCCAGCCAATTAGATGTAAAGCTGGATGGTATTGAAACACTATTACCTTCTCGTGCAACTCTTGCTCAATTTCCTTGTCAGCTATGCTACATCCCGTAATCTTCCACAGAATTCCATCTACCTGTTGACGCACTGTCACTCGTTCCGGACTTGTGCAATTATCCCCAATGATATGTCCCGGGGATGCTAGTGTCCAATGAAATCCTTCTAACGATGTTGGTCCGATGCACATGCGTATCTTTTTTTTTTATCGTTGTAAGTGGTATCCGGTCGTATTTCCTCGCCCTTAATTCCATTGCCCTTTCCTCTCGAATCCATGGATTAAAGCCTAACAATAAGTCCCCCAGAAAGGCACCATGTGATTCGGTAAAATCTCATGGAATACATAGTCGTCGATCTCGAGGTTTATTACTAACTGTTCCCCGGGAGCTAGCCTCCCTCCCCGTGCACCAATCCGCGATTCCATGTTCTTGACGGCTTGGGGCAGAGTGGATGAAACATACGCATCTAGTTTCTCACAGCCTCTGCTCCGTGGGCCTAACCATTCCATGAGCTCCCGTTTTAAACTGCGAGCTGTACCCGATTCTACACTACGCCCTGCTTAGCACACTGTAAACCCTTTAACCGGCGTCAAGCTATGCTCGACCCCCTCGTCTGGTTTGATCTCTACTTGGTCCAGCCACGCCTGTTGGTAAATGTCCGTTGCCGCTAGTAACCACTGACACGCTAGCTTTAATCTTTGCACCTTCAAAGCCACGGGTATCGAAATTAACCCAACCCCGCCGAGTGCATGAGGAGTAAAGAGTAACGTTGGAGAAATCTTATGTCTCCCTCTCTCTGTCTTCGTACTCTGACACCATAGGAATGCCTTCTGCATGTTGACCATTTCTTGTAGAACTTCCGCTGGTGTTAAGAACATTCTGGCTGTGAAGAGGATGGAGGGTATCGCGATGACATTAAACAGTTGCACTCTTTCCATCGCCGACGTGCCACATGTCGTCGCTATCGCTAATCTCCGTTGGACACAGCGTAGTCTTAGTGCCCAGTTCACTGTTTCCGAATCCGCCCATCCAAAGTAATAACCTAGATATCTTATCGTGTCTCCCTCCGGTAATACCGGTAGGTTGTACCATTTTGTGGTACATACTTGAGTGTAAAAACACAAATTTACTTTTGGCTGGCTGAATTTTTAGTCCTGATAGATCCCCAAAACGCCTGACCACTTCTAATACCGTCGGTATCTGATCGGCTCGCCTCAAGAAGACTGTTGAGTCATCAACAAAGGCCGAAAACCGGTGCTGATAAGTAGTGGCATTATGTAGGGGTTGTATCCCTTGAAACCCCGTCTCCTGCTTCAGAGCCAACGCTAGCGGCTCAACAGCAAGAATAAACAGTAACAGCGCTAACGGACAGCCCTGTCGGATCCCCGATTTTACCTGTATGGAGTCTGAAACTTGGTTGTTTACAAGAAATTCCGCTGACGTCCCCATGTGCAGCCGATTCATTAATGCAACAAAATCAGTCGAGAATCCAAATAATCGCAGGACTGAAAAAAGATATTTCCTGTCCACTGTATCGTACGCTTTGCTGAGTCTAAAAATAAGACCCCGGTACTTTCTGCAGCTGACACCTTCTTAATTGTCTTGTATTTCTTGAATACTGCCTTCATGATAATAACCGCCTTATCCATCCTGCGGCCTGAGACAAATCCCTGTTGGGTATCGCCGATGAGATTCCCCAGAAACTTCTGTAGACGTCGAGCTAAGATTTTGGCGAACAATTTATAACTCGTCGTTAGTAGTGATATGGGCCTGTAATCCAAAGCGTTACTCGAATCTCCTTTTTTCCGTAGAGGAATTACAACTGCTTTCAGGAAAGAGCAAGGAGGATCCCCTCCTCTTAAAATCTCATTGAACATAGTAGTTCGGGGTTCCAGCAGAATGGAGTAATATCCTTATAAAAATCATTACCAATTCCATCATGCCCCGCTGCTTTCCTACGCTCAATGCTCATGATAGCCCACTCAACATCTATCTCCAGTATCTCCGACATTAACTCCATATTTTGAGATTCTGAGACTTTATTGTGTTCTGGAATGTTCATAAACTGTCGCAAATTTTCGAGCAGCTGTTGACTTCCCACAGCTCGATGACTACATCCCAGAATCGGTTTCCACGTCGCTGCAAACTTATTTGGAATGGACAAATCATCCGCAAACACTTGGTCTGAGGTTGCCACTATCTTCGTGACCGTTTGATCTCTCTCCCAGACTGATGCCCTCTTGAAAAGCCACCTTACATCTGCTGCAGACCTGTGTAAACGAAAACCGCGACGAATCACCTGTTCTGTTTGTAATGATTCTGAAATAGCATGAACGATGTGCTTCTTCACTGTTGCACATTCACTCACCGATCTCCGTAACTGGTGAACACGCTTCTTTCTACGTCTGGCTATCGATTTCCGCGTTTTATATAAAATATCTCGACAGAAATCCATCCAGTTGTCTCAACTAGTTTGTGGTAATGAGCAAGCCGACTTGGTCAATAAACGCTCCAATATCGTCTTCCGAATCTCCTCCTTCTGAGATCCCGGAAACGGATAATGCATCCTTCGGATCATGGTCATAGTTCGGGACACGCTTGGATCTTTAAGATAGAGACATACTTGATTATGATCCGTATGAATTGGTGGGGCCGCAACTGCCACCCAGACTACCCTATTTTTCCAGTCTCCTGACACGTAAAAACGATCTAAACGACTCGCCTGATCTCCACGCCAGTATGTAAAGTGCTCATGCGGATCTAGGTGTGATTCGTCCAGTGGTGACACCATCAAAGATCTTGCGTCCCACAAGTGTCACTCCTTTACTATTCTCTGTAGAGCACCACTCTCTGGCCGCGTCGTTCTTGTACCACCTAATCTGTCCAAGGCCGGATTATCCACACAGTTGAAATCTCCACCCATAAAACACATTCTTGGTTTTCGTAAGAATAATCGACGTACTCCATTAAAGAAATGTTTCCGTTTTTTGTAGTCACTAGATGGCCCATATATATTCCGTATGATGGAGTCATTCCATTTTAACACCATGAATCGGTTAGACCAGCATTCTCGCTTCCATGGAATGATAGTATCGGCAATAGAAGGAACCACTAATATCGCAACTCCTCCCCGTTTTTTTGGAAAATGCTCCAATGAGAAAGAGCCCGGTACTTATCCACCTGTCCCCACAATAAGGCCCAATGTTTGCCATCTCTTCATATTCTTCAGATGTGGTGACATGGGTCTCTTGTAGTAGGATGATCTGAGCTGGATGGTCCGGGTATCCTCTCTTCCACACTGACATCCACGAAATTACATCTTTGTGCGCAAAGCCTCGTACATTTTGGCTGAGAAATGTATGCGAAATTTGTCTATGAATACCCCCATCTTTATTATTGTCCGGAACATATTCCATATCATGTAATAAATGATATTTCGTATAAATGTCCATTGAATTAAGCTTGAAATAGGAGTGATTTTCATGACTATCCATTGCGGTGCCCTTAGTACTGGGCGGACCCATCAGGGCCCGACTCGTTACTCAAGTTTTCTTCACCATTCGACAGTTGTAAAATCCGTCTTGTCTGGAAGAATTCAAACACCTCCTTCCAGGCCTCCGGATTTACTTTTTTCAATTGCTCCAATTTTGGCGGCGTAAGTCGGACGGCTTCGGACTAGTTCGAGATGACGTTGGAGCAGAGTTAGAATTGTATCTGTTGGATTGTAGTCAGCTCCAAGTAACGCTGCTATATGTTCAGTGAACACATGTGCACATATCATCCCTGCTGCTAGTTGAAGCACGTGCCTTGGTGCGAGAAGTTGTAAGATTTGATTCCCGCCATAGCTGACCTTACGTAACCGTGACCATTCTTATGAACTACTAATTATCGCCGTGCACTGCCCCGACCCAATCATTACTAAGAAACGGTGTTCCCATGCGCCAAAACATGCTGTTGGAATGTCCGCGAGACCTTCTCGTTTTCCAGCTTCTATTACTGCTAGCCAACACTGTTCCCGCCAGTGCTTGGTAAGTTCCACGAGAACACTTGAGTGCACTCCATCTAGTGTATAATGAGCACCAGGGACGTCCTTAATCATATGAAGAAGACGATTCGAGTCTGATTACGCTACTTTGATCCACAAAGTCTTAGAGGAACTTACCAGTGGGAACGGAATACCCGTTTGTTCTTCCCAATGTGGAAGTAACGTATGCCAGGCAATCTTGAACTCATCCAATGTAATCGTGTCCATGATTGTATCGGAGTCACAAGGTTCGAAGTCATCAATTAGTTCTCTTGCTACCGTTACAACTTCCATTGGCTCTGCCCCACTGCCGTCGTTTCCCGACGACATACCCGTTTGGTAGTTGGACTATCGTCAGCCTCAGATTTCTCTGTTTCTTGAGAACTTTGAGAAACGTCCGATTATTTATACTCCGATCCAGAAGGTGAACCGTCCGATATTAGAAGGCATTCCTGTTCCGGTTGAAGGTCCTGCCATACCTTCGAGATCCATTGATTGAGGATCGGTTCGGAGATCTGATATTTTTGGAGAAATCGCTTCCGGATTTCAACATCCGTCATGTCCGCCGCCAACAATTGCTCCTGTTCTGGTAATGAAAACTTTCCTACCGTGTCTATCAGAAAGTGTAAAAGTTCACACATCCTGGGGTCCTTCGTCATGATGATCTCTGTGATTTCGCACTTTAGACCATGATGAATCGTTGGTCCTTCTAATCGCCGTATCAAGTCGTCAAAATTTCCATCCCAGTCGTCTGGATCCCATGGCGATTGGTAACTTAACGCCGAAACCGAGTCTTCACTACTATCTACACGATCTGTCATGTAACTAGTCTCTGCCTCTTCGCTTGAAGAATTCGCGATGACTTGTTTTTTCGAAGCTGGTTGTTTTTCATCATCGTAATCTTCATCCTCACTGCTATTTTCCATGTTCACATCCTCTTTGGGAAGTTCCCGTCTCCCGAGTCAAAATTGCGGAATAGTGTTGACCCCCAAATCGTAAAATTATGGGCCGTTTGTTGTCTCGTGAATCTGAGTCTGGAGACGTCAGATATGTCCGTATTTTTGCGTAAAAATCTTTATCCATCATGGGGTACTCCCCACTCATTTGATAAGTCTTGGCCTGAATCGCCGTGTTTCCGGAGTATAGTATAAAACTCCAGGTACTTTAACTCCAGGTGGATGACTAACTACAAAAATATCTCGTTGCAGTAATGTGCTCACCGTCTTGAGAGTATCGTTACATCCCCACACGTTTCTGGGTATTATTTCCATTACCCCGGATCCACTTTCCGAGTATTCCAGTAAATAATCCATAAAAAGTCGTTTCGATTCTTTAGGGGAAATCCTACGCCGCCCCCTGCCCAATTCAATTAGCGTTGGTTTCCTCCCACCCGGAGGGAACTTTACATCAAAGTCCATCAACGCCCGTGCCAGGCACCCTTCCTTAAGTTTCCTAGTCATTTCCTCCAACAATGGTGCATTGTCTTTTAATCCATCCGAACACGCTAACGCTTGCAAGACCGCAAACATCTGGCAACTGCCAGTAGCCGGTGTCGAGACAGAGTGGAGGTCCAATAATCGTAAGACTTCAAGGATTGTTGACAATTCAGCTTGCCCCGCCATCTCACTTTGAACTGGGACAGAAGGCTTAACCGGGCCTTCTGTTCGCTCTACTAGGTCCAATACAGACGTTAAATACGCCTTCACCTTGCTTTCCATCGTTAGTAAATTACTTGGTTTCAGATTGATAAGTACATCCAGTTTGCTGGACGACAATGTCGCCTTTTTACTTGTACCATCTGAATGCCCCCCCCCGCTTTAATGACTTGTGAGAGTCACTTGTTCCACTCTGTTGCGTCCCGCTGGCCACTGTCTCCGACTGTCGAATATCCGACCTTAAACTTGATGTAAAAGCTGTTCGCGCCGGTCTCTTCTCTTCGGCCAGTATTTCAGGTCGGCTGCTCCTCCTCCGTTTTTCTTCCGTTGCACCGTTATTCATTCCGACGCTGCTTGCCCTGTCTTCCTTTCTCCTGTCGGTGGAACTTTATACTGCCCGTCTCGTGTAGACGACTTGGGCCCTTTTCAGATGTTATCCCGCTAGCCTTGTCCTCATTTTCCACTTCAGTCACTTTCATGTCCTCACTCTCATGTGGTGAACTCTTCTCGAGTTGACGAACTCGTCTTCCACTTGGGTCCGAAGTTCCTCCATACTCCGGAAAGTTGGCGCATGAATTGACAATTTCTTAAATTCTTCCAGTGTTACCTGTATGCACTTGGTCTTCAATAAGTCTTCAATGGGTGACGTGCATTTCCTCATCGGGTATCCCAGTTCTCCACTCCGTAAACACTGTTTCCTTCCACCCATG
Source organism: Sclerospora graminicola (assembly GCA_001887855.2). Classification (NCBI taxonomy): domain Eukaryota; phylum Oomycota; class Peronosporomycetes; order Peronosporales; family Peronosporaceae; genus Sclerospora; species Sclerospora graminicola. The sequence goes on along the minus strand of MIQA02023105.1, from coordinate 16,201 downwards.
GACGGGTGTTCCACTACTAACATCGTCTGTCCCCAAAGAATCCTCGTAATACCCAGCAAGACCGTTGGGCATCCGTCAGATTCCACAATTAATTCCCACGAAGTTAAAGTATCAGAATGAGGGCCATTCTTGTCCAAATCATTCAATTGGAATTTGACTCCCAATAATTTCCGTAAGAACCCGGATAATTTTAACAAGTCCACCGATCGTGTAATATTCTTGATAATACACGAGTAAAAACCTTTGTGTCCGAACCTTTCTCCATTACTATCCACTTGTGTATCCCATGCTGAACCTCCTGTTGGTTGTGCTGCCTGATGCAAATTGCGCAATCGATGATCATACCTATGAAATGGTGCAATCACACTTTCATATTTCTTTGCCATGTCCCTCGTAAAGAAATGGAAATAAAGCACATGATTGCCAATGTCATAACTAATGAACTTGACTTGTGCCACTATTTTCCACAAAGCCACAGACCCAGAATTTCGAGTTGCCGCTGCTGTTGCAATACTTTCTTGAATGCACTTAGTACTTAGGAATGCTTCCTTGATTATGCTCTCACCACGTAGATCCATAACTAAACAACCTTCTACTTGAGCACGAATTGTGTGCACTAGCCGCACTTGTTCATCAATCTTCATAATCCTTCGCAAAAATTGAGGCATTTGTTTCGCGATTATAGTGCCTTTCACCAAACCTTGCACTATACGCCATTCATCCTGCGTTCCCTCACGAACCATCATCGGGGCAAATTTGCCATAGTCCTTTTCACAAACACTCCGTAGCCGTACAATCTCCTCAGACGAATAAATGTCAGCTCTGAATAAAAAGGTTCTCTGCTCCAATTTATCCACCGATTCTTCCGCACTCCGGCCAGCCACTTTATTTATCCATCCTTTCAGCGGCGGTGGTACCAATTCCGCCCTCTGAACCTTCGCTTGCCCAATAAGGTTCCATAAGATGCTCTCCAATGTTTAGGCTGATCGTTGCGCTAACAACGCTGATCCCACAACTTGCTTCCTCCATACCTCCCAGTCCTGCACCGGATCTACAACCACAAGCTCAAAATAATCCAACAATAGCTCCACTTCCTGTCTCTTCAACTGCGGTAGCCTTTTAGCTGCCTCGGAAAGACGTGAACTTGGTCCTCGTGCCTTCACATATACCAGAGAAAAGAGATCTTGCGTCAGGTCCAGCCACGCGTGCACTCGAGGCCGCGTCGCCACTGCTTGGCTCAGTGCTGTATGCAGTGCCTGCGCCAAACATTTCGGTCCATGGGAGGCCACCAGTTCGATAGTGGGCGCATCTGTCGTCCTGGATTTTTCCACTTGATTCATCTGAGTCAGTGATGATTTTTTATCTTTAAATCCGGTGTTACTACCGGTATTACCGATTTCGTACCACCCTCCTCCTTAGAAGTGGTACTTGCCGGTACCAGTATTACCGGGTGAACAACCGGTTCGACGGGTTCCATTACAGTATCGGAACGATCGTCTGCCTCGGGCTCGGAATAGTCCGTGTTGTGCGATACTGGTGATTCAGCAACCACTTCATCCATGTGGCTTGTTGCCTCCCCAATTCGCTTTGGGATGCCTGCTTCCACTGGATAATCCGGATCTGGAACCAAACCCGGGTCATCCTTTGGCCCAGGGGCATCATTCGTATCTTGCATTGTAGTCCTAAACCCTGATCAGTCTATCGATCTGGGGCTGATTACGCAAATTTAGAACAAGGTAACTTTAGCTACATAAATAATAGGGAGCCACTAGGTGCACACCCCCTTTTTGCTACGTGCACACTCCCTTTTTTGCTACGTGCACACCCCTATTTTGCTACGTGCACAGGAGTGTGCGGTATCAACGTTTCCCGGGATGATTTAAACCCTGAAAACCCAAAGTTGGGTTTAAATAAAGCCCAATAAAACCCACAATAAAATCCAAAGTGCGCAGCGTTGCGCAGCATGTACGGGCCCGTCTTATTTGTAGTTGATGAACGTTTTGAAAGGAACACATGTGCTATGTATATAGAGATGAAAAGAAATCTATCAGACTATGCTATGCCGTCAACTATAGTGGACTACTACTATTCAAGTAATATAAAAAACAGTTCTTTACGTGCTTTCTTCATCATCAGAGTCGCTTTCATCCGAAGAGCCTGCCTCTACTTCAGGAAGACTAACCCCTAATAAAGCTCTGTGATTAGCTCTAATGTAAACCAGCTTCTCGACGTGGTCTTTGTCAAGTTTGTTGTATAGCCTTTGAATGAACAAACCCAAAATTGGAGAACTTCCATTCAGCTGCAGCACTCGACGCGGCCATTGTAAGCAACCTAAGGGTCAGTTGTTGCAAGGTTGGCCAACCGCTGCCGTGTACTTGCCAGTATTGCAAGACAGTCTGACGTCTGTCAACAAGCATTCTATAATGAATTGCATTCTGTTGCTTTCTGATTGCGCGAAGACAACACAGGCGGAATATTCCAAGTACAGTGTGTCGCATCGAGTAGGATCAACAGGAGTAACGTCGGCAGGGAAATTGATGAGAGAATCCTCCAGAACCCTTTTCAGGTCAATGGACATCGTGTCACCCAAGTACCTAGGATCCAAAATGTATAGGCCATGGCCAATTCCATACATGAAATCAATGCGCGCAAGAACGAGATGTTGAAGGTAAGCCCCTTTCTGAGCGATGAGAACCACCTCAGTCACAAGTTGTCCGAAGCTTGGGCTTAAGTCACTGAAGTCTGGGTAAACTTCGCTGATGGAGCAAGCATCCGATTGATATTTGACTATCAATGCATCCAATGGTTTAACCAGGTCCAGACACTTTTGTAATAAGGTCTTAAACCTTTCGCTTGTGACAATGGCCTTGATAGAGCTTCGCTGCTACTTTTCAGCGGCCGTGCCAGAGATGAAGTCTCGCTCACAAACCATGATATGCAGCAAATGTTCCTACTCCAGAACCATCTCCAAGCACTTTTGCAATGAGCCCCATCTGGTGGGTGCTGGCATTGCCAGTCGCCGTAAATTCTCAGGGCGTTGGAGTTGGGTAAGCTTCCATTTGACATGATGGTTATTGAAAAATTTCACGACGGCCTTAACCTCCGTAGTGAATATCTGCAGGTGTACCCATAGGGGAAGGTTGTGATGGGTTCACCCCGCTTCTTGGTTTTTGTTGCCGCAAAGATATCTTTGACTAAGAGATGCAATCCATGTGAAGTACAACCTTGAAAGAATAGATTAGGGGATTTGGCCCAGGCCTTTTTGTTGGCGTTTGTATTGTTGGTGGCATCTCCGACAAAGTTGATACTGCCATTTCTCAAAACGCGCTCAAGATCTTCAGCCATCCATTCCCCAGTATGGCCCTGTGACCCTGTCGCAACGGCCTCCAGAAAGAGAGATTGGTTGGGTGGGGCAGTGGCCATATAATTGACAATAGATTCATTGTTGACGTCCGACCATGCATCCGAGATGAGACATGCTTTCAGTGAATTTTGCTGCAACAAAGCCTCTCTTTTCGCCCTTACCGTCTCGTAGCACTTTTCAAGCAGTGGTCCGGACAGTGCTGTTCTGCTAAAAAGGAGTTTATCATCTGGTCTCAGCAATTTGATGGCCTCCGCGAAGTTGGGATCTTCTACCCTTTGGAAAGAAGTTCCAGTCATATTAAAAAACGTGGTAAACTTTTCCTGGAACTGGGTGCGGACTTTGGGCTTTACTTCCGGCAGCACATATGATGCCAAAGACTTTTGAGTACCTGACTTTGAAGCGGACATTGCGAGTGCACCAGCTGCAGTTTTTTCTGGCTTTTCTGTTTCTTATTGGTATAATTAGCGATCCATGCGGGCTGTTCATCCAGCGTTTCCAAATGACGCTTAATTGGTTTGCATTGAAGCAAATGATCTTTTGCACGCTCCGATTTCTGGTGGACTCCAACAGTCTTATTGCAGTGCTTGCAGGTGAGATATTTTTCTTGGAACGAAGCAGGGTGGTCTGTGAAGTCTTCCCAGAATGTGCTCAGGGCCGGCCTCTCTTAGAGCCTTGGGAGGAGCTACTACCTTCTTGTTGAGTGGGGTTTCCACCCACACCGAAAGGATCGGGCGTGTTGTCTGAGTTGTCAGTCATTCTTCTCGGTATTGGGACTCTCTACGGGACTCAAGATTCTGGAATTGAGTCTTAGAACTAGAGAACTTTGGAAATTGGATCTTTCCGAATCTTGAATTTTAAGATTTTGGAGTTGCATCACGTTAGTCGAGCATCCTGCAATAAAACCCATTTAAACCCGATTCCGCGCGCATTGGTAATTAAACCCAATAAAAACAGAACATTAAAACGCACCCTGCCATCCGCACGTTCGACACAGGTACTATATGAGTGAATCAGATACCAAATTTGTTGATACTGATACTATAGTTTCCTACCGATGCCTAAAATTAACGCGTCGGTACGGTTTACTACCGAAATTAACATGGCCGGTATTGGTATAACAAAATTAGTACTTCCTCTGTTCGGATTGAAACCGTACACAAAGGTTTTTGTGGTCCACATAGAATTGTTCAAACTTGCTGATTGGTCCATTCTGGCTGCCCCAGTCACCGCATAACTCTTAGCGGGAAGTGGCATAAACCCAGGGTTATCACCATTGATTGAATAAAAGATATTTTTTATATAAAGATTAAAAATATTTTCAGCCAAAGCGTGGGAAACTTGCCGTACCTCACCACCCACCGACAAGTGCACCAATCATTTTTACCATGCCACGGCCGACTGGGCGCTAAGACCTTTCCCCTCTCGATCGGCTTGAGATCATCGCGTTTCTGACCGCCCGGCAGATGCCATGCGGTAAATTACCTCGAGGATCCAAATCCGGGGTGGCGATTCGATTTTGCTGCCATCGCAACACGGTCCACGCCGTGTGGGAGGGGCGGAATAACACGGTCCAGCGACGCCAAGGCGGGACCCGCAAGTATACGGATAGCGAGATCACCGAGATGGTACAGGCGATACCAGTACACGAGCGGACGACACTGCCCTCCACGGCGGCAGGCGTGGGCATCCCCCACACGACCCTCATTGCATACATTGGGAAAGAGAAGGCACTACGGCGTGCGACCGCCCGTCTAAAGCCCGCCATCACGTTAGCGCATAAACAGGTGAGACTCCGTTTTGTTCTCGCATACGTCGAGCGCCCTATCGGTACGTTAGTTAATGAATGTGAATGTTTATTTGTTTAACATGGCGTGTAAGATTGCGGTCTAGGATGTTTGACCCTATGTACAATGTAACTCACATTGATGAAAAATGGTTTTATCTACAACACAAGGCGACCTCGTATGTGCTCACGGCGGACGAAGAAAGGCCAAACATCCCGTGTCCGAACAAGAACTTCATAATGAAGGTAATGTTCCTCGCAGCTGTTGCAAGACCACGGTACGACTATGCGAGAAATCGCGGCTTCGACGAAAAGTTGGGAATATTCCCGCTCCTGAGAAAGCGGCTCGCGTAACGGAGCACGAAGAACCAAAAAAAGGAGACTGGATCATCGAGCCGATGAGTGTCGACAGGACTGTTGATCGAGATGTCCTCCTCAACGCCGTGCTCCCCTCAATTCAAGCCAAGTGGCCAGGTAGGTAAAACGTGGCCTAAAATACAAATATATTTTTTATAATTAACAAAATGGATGACTAGGCCGCACGGAAACTATTTATAATCAACAAGATAACGCTTGCCCACATGCGTGTGCAGAGGCAGCTGTTAGCGAAGCCGGAATGGATAAGTATGGTTGGGACGTACAGATAAGCCGCCAGCCAGCAAAACTTCCTGATCCGAACATTCTGGACCTTTGATATTTTCATGCTATCCAGTCTCTGCAGCATCGCAAGCGCGCCTTCAATATAGAAATTCTCATAACGGCTGTCGAAGATTCGTATAATGAACTAGAGGTCAAGACACTGGAGAAATGCTTCCTCACTCTTCAGGCAGTGATGGAGCAGATCATGCTAGTAGTGGGAGGAAACAACTACGACTTGCCACGAGTGAAGCGCAAGCATTTTCCGGATGGAATTTTCACAACTTCACTCCCTTGTTCTGATGAAGCTTTCATCAGGGCAACTGCTGCGCTAAAGCCAAAGTCATAAAAACGGACTGAGTATATGATGAAAACTAGTATCTACCAGTTGCTGGTTAGTGTCATTGTGTTGGCTTGCTGACTCATCCATAGCACTTGAAAATGGTGCACATTCAGCCCGTAACGTTCCTAGTTTTGCCAAATGACTGCTCCCAACCAAATGCATGGGCATTGTTGCTTCGTGCACTTCGGCACGTGTATGTCTATTCAACTCGGACGAAGACGTAGTTGCAATCTCCCATCCTATTAGAAGGGGTGGGATACCATCTCCGTTGCGGCCTCCTCGTGTACCCGTGAACAACAAATTTCATTATTTTAATGCCACCAACAGCCAGCGATTACGTCGGGCGACTGACGTGGTGCTGCTTTTCTTTTGCTTAGGCGCAACGATTGATCTCGTGCACGTCATTGGCATAACACGCCAAGTATTGATCAAACTAGAAGCACATCATATACCGTCGCCGAGCTTATTGCATCAGCATCACTCATAATCGCGACATGTTTGTGCACAATGGTGAAGGTGCCAACGTCTTGATTGTGTACTCGGAGGGCCTACACCTTTCAAAACTCGCGACATCGGTGGAAAGTGGCGTTTGCAACATTCTGGGAAATCAGACTACATCGCTACGAGTTCGAAAGGTTGAAAATGCGACGTTTGCAGATGATGTCATGTGGGCGGAGGCTGTGATTCTCGGCTCTCACGTCGTCAATGCAAATATCGAGCCAAAGGTGCGTTAAAAAGCACTGTCTTTCACCGATCTGACCAAGTGTCGACGGAACTCTTTTATTTTTTGCTGTGTGTTGGCTGCAGATGCTTGATTTATTGAAGAGTTGGTCAATTTTCGAGGATCTGAGTCGAAAGGTTGGTGCTGTCTTTGTTACATTATTTTTCACGTCATGATTGAGCATATCCAATGCGGGGCACAAGACATGCAGAGATTTTCCACCCTTGTTTATGGCAAACGCTCGACTCCAGATAACACTCATTGCCCATGTATAATCTTCTAAAGTTAACGTCGGTAAATGCCGTGAAAAGATCTGGATAATCTTTTACGATTTCTTGATGGATATTATTGAAATCCCGTTGTAGTCGCTGTTTCATTGTGTCAATAGTAACACATTCGTGCCTTGAAGTTCGTTCAGTTCTGTATCCAACCAATATAATAGCAGATCAAATGTCGTCGGCAACGATGCAATAAATGGTGCAAAGAAAGAATTTGAGCCTTTGTTCCGTTCGTGCATTAAATGAAGTACCAAGATTCCATCGTCTGGAAGTTGGGGGTATTTCTCTACCACAGGTGCAAGATCCGAGTGAACAGCAGACTCGATACTCATTACAAGTTTAAAAGGAACTAGTAACGTCACTTGGCCATGATCAAGCGACTGCTTGGCAAATACATCATGGCCTTCCAGTTTACTCAAGTATCGAATGTCCAAGGACTTATGGGTCACTCCACGGTATTCAAGCCATTCCAATATTTCATTCACAATTTCCGGGCCGTTCACGTTTGAGCGGATAAAAACTACTGGCTGTCAATACAATTACCGGTACATTTATTGACAATACCAACTTAGACAGTTTATGTTTGCAACCTTTTAAGGTATCCCTGCATCTTGGAGCAAGTCTCTAAGAATCCATTCCGAAATTCGCTCGCACAATCTTTCTTCTTGCTGTGTCTCGATCAAAGAGCTTTTCATGCCACTGGATAAATCTGTTCTTCTCGCTTGAAGTCGTGACAACCCTCTCCTCGGATCCCCAAAAACGCGTCTACTTGATTTCCAACATCATCGTGCACAATACCAAGTGGAAAAGACGTCATGCGAGTGTCTCTATCGTTAGAGAAAGTGTCTGCTGCTCGAGCCGACCAAAAATGGAGTTCAGAAGCAATACTTTCTTTAAACATTTCAAAGAAAATCGCATCGGTTACATTCTCAACCTTCTCGTTCAGAGTCTACCATGCTTCATCCTGTCCAAACTCCACTAAACCCATCTATTTCTCCCCTTTTGTAGCCCTGGTCCCGCTTTTCTTCTTGTCTTTCCCACATCCTGGAGCTTTTGTTCCTTCCTTTCATCTTCAATCTGCTCTTCTACTCAAAAGCGTTGCCATTAAATCTACCATAACTTAGTCACCTCTCTACATCTCTGAACACACCACGACGTCATTAAAAACGTACCTGTTTCGAGCTCGGACATCATTTCACTAAACAAAAGCCTTGTTACGTGATCAATCGTCCCATCGCCAGATTTCTCTTCCTCCAGTACCTCCTCGTCGCTCTAGAGTTACTGGGGGCAAGCACTTCGATTCCCATTGTTTTACGGTCGGAGGGGAAGCAAATATGCAAGTGATATGTGATTGATTGGGAAATGTATTGGGATACATAAATTTACACAATTTCTTCGACCTGCTATGTCGGAGACCACTCTTACCAAATTCCGATCGATATTATTGGCGGGAATTATTGCTTGGATCGTTTTGTATTGTTGTTATCGACGAATAAATCAAACGACTGAAATGACCAATAGTTTGCTTAAGTGTGTGATCATATTCATCCGTAATGCTTATAAAAAATAATTTTATTTAAAATATAATACAATTTAAATTTAATCAATTAATAATGATCTCAATTATTTTTTACTAAATTTTTTTATCTTTATTTTAAATAAAATATATTTTATGGATCCTCCAGAGAATATATTTATAAATATAGATTTTAATTTAATCAGGTTTTGAAATATATTTTAACTGGTATTCACTGATGGTTTTCAAATAATCTCTTTTTTACTTTTACAGGTTTAATTATGAAATTTCTTAAGATAATTACATTCAAGAATCCATTTTTTTCGAATTTTACAATGTCTTAATCTTAAACTAGTGTTGTACTCATTTTATCCATAATTTATTATATATTCCGAGTATATGTTTATTACATACTTTTATACTTCGAAGTAAAACTCACCACTACAATAGTGTTGCAATGGCATCACTGGCTGTAGACGATGGCTTCTTAATTGGCCAATAAAAATGACTCATATTTTCTGTTTATCACGCGGTTGAGTGGGATCGTCACGTCTGTTGAGTGACAGTCATTGCCGCCGTGTGTTTATCCCATGGTTGATTATTATTCAACGTTTCTGTGTTTTCATCAGTAGTTGAATTGGAACCTATGCAGAATTCAATAATAGATAAAGCAAAAATAATATTTCTCGAAATCAAATTATAACAAATTTGAGCCTATAAAAGCATATAGAGGGTACTAATGATTTTGCGCGGGCAAATTTATTTTAATATAGCGTTTTTATGATTGAAATATTTTATTAATAATAATTTGAAGTTAATAAAAATATAACAGTATGACAAGCTTGAAATAATTTTCAAATTGAAAAAAATATTCATTGTGAGAAATTTTTAAATATTCAATAAATAAAATTAATTCTAATACAACTGATCTGTACCTTCAAAATGTACTGTTGTCGATGCCTTTCTGTTCACGAAGGTCCTGGGGATGGCACCAATAATATCCAGGTATACCTTCCCCTCGCAGATGCGCTTAAGTATTTGGCTGATCGACGGACCGATCAGGTGAATGATGCCGGGCCATGTTTTGCTACCAAAATCAAAGGGTTCGTAGGATCTTTAACGAAGCCAAGAGTCTATTAATTTTTTGTTAAGTCCACCAGTTTTGTTCTACTAATCGTCATATCCAGAACCGCTGAAAACGTCGATTGGTAGCTCATCCAAAATCATCCCTGCAAGCTACAACAGTATAGCGTTCTACAACTTCATATAATATTCAGATAGACTCAAGTAGAACAAACTTGGTACATGTATACTTTTTATTTTTCAACTTTATGGTATAATTATGTTTTGTCTTTATGACATTTTTCCATTCCTTTTGATTGAATCGCAAGAATTTTTATCATAGGTTTTCCATAAGTTATACCAATAAGTTTATTTTATTCAATACGACTCTCGGCGAAGAAGACGACTTTTATAATGGAAAAACGGGTTTGAAGTTTTAAGAATTAAATTTTGGTCTACAGTACACAAGTACAGTACTCCAACCTCAGTCCTCTGTTATTTTGGGGTTGAAGATTGTCCAGAAGTACCTCCTTCTCTTTTATCCATACAACTTCTCTCTGTGTGTTGGCATGTATCTCACTATAATACCATGATGATCTACTCTTTCTTCATTTGTCCTCCTCTCAAGGGCGCTGCTATTATTGTTTATCATGTCAACGTAACCATCATTAGTTGTCACTACTGCTGTAGAAGTAATTCGGTTCTTTTCCGCTAACAATACTCCCCTCGTTTTCTGCATGTCATCAATGTTTAACTACAAGCTGTTGGTCTTGATATAAAGTAGAATTAGGAGGGGCCAAGTCCGTTTTGCATCTTAAAGTGGATAAATCCGAATGTTGAGAATTTCCGTTCTGACGCTTTACTTGATGCCGGCAGAGAGAAGACATTAAGAGCAATCAGTTGGAGCTTGTTTGAAATATTAATCAGAATAGCCCCCACTTATGGCAAAAGTCCGTCGAAGGCGTCAACGCCCCCCACCCCACCGAGATCAAAGTTTTCCCGCACTCACCAGAGAGCAGGTGCGTCATGCCGGACGACGCTGTTGCTACGCTGAGTCCATGAACCCTGGATCACGACTTCAACTTCGCTCACAAGTGCGCACACGTTGACGAGTGGTTCTTCTTGTGCGATCACGCCGGCAAGCTACATATAGAAACCGTTTACTCTAGGACGATGATATCAAGAGAGAGTTGCGAGGGTCGAAAACGATCGGGTGTCCAATGCGGATCATTTTTATGCGCTTGTTGAGCGTGGGAAATCGCCTACATCCGAGACGAGAGCCACCTGCATATTTACGAGCTGTCGAAAAATCAAGCAGTCTGCTTGATTCTTCACATGGCAAAAAACGTCCGATGTTACAGACAAAAACGCTATCGATTTGGATCGAAGCTTAGATTACAGAAGGAATAGCGACCGCAAAAATACGTGCTGCTTGTCCGTTCTTGGAGGACATTTCCAACCAGGAGACCACAATACTGCAGACACTGACACTGCATCCAGACGAAATGTTGTGGACATAGTGCTTGGCATTCTCGACGGCATGATTTTTTACCACATGTGTGGAGCTCACCCTGTTAACCAGCGTCTTGACTACATTGTTTTGCTAATCTTACGACGGCAGAGCTACCAGCAGTGGTGGTTGGCTCTTATTTCCGACTGCACATGCAAAACAAACAAGTACGGAATGCCGCTGCTCAACATCGTCGCAGTGATCAGCCTGAAAAAGGTGGTGCGCGTGGCCCAATTTCTTCTTGTTGGTGATATTGAGCCAGACTCCATAATAAATGAACGGGAATTCATCTCAGGGACCCTCAAGCAGATGAAAGCTCCCAAAAGGATACGGTGCATTGTAACCAATTCAGACTTATTGCAGAAGTCACTTTCCATTTTGAAGCCAATCGATGATCTAATCACTTACTTCCATAGTTATGGTGTACCTGTTTCTGAGGTTTACAATCTTTTTAAGGCGTTATCAGGCAGGATTCAAATCATAAGGCAGTGCAGCAGAACTTTACCTGAAGAAGAGAAGGACGACGTAGTGCAGTTGATCAGCTTCAGGTTTGATGTTATGTATAGTGATACTCATGGGTTCGGATATTAGCTAGATCAGGTGATGGAATCTCTGCTGATAACCTGCAGCAGTATTGATATTGTGCTGATCTCATTACCGAAAGATGACGAGATTCTAGCATCTCCTACACCAGGTCCAACGCCGTAAGATCAAAACGATAAATTGTGTCAGGGCTATACCAAGAACGTTATTGATGCAACAGCACATAAAACTATACATACATTCCGAGTTTAGAAGCTTGTCGAATGGAAGAAGATCATTTTGCTATACTGGTTTGCACACGGAGCCTAATGGCTTCATTAAACAATTTTCCAAAGTGGGGCTCCAGTAAATTGGTGAAAATGTTTCCACCAAACTGATCGTTGAGACAAAAGTGGGGGCAAACATTTGATATAAATAAATTTAGACAACAACAAAAAAAACGATTGGAGGCCGGAGTCTCTAAAAATGGAGATTGCTTCAGAAGAAGATGAAGCAAAACCGCACCGATCACCCCCAAAACGCTTGTACGTGGAATGATGTTCAAGGACCGCGAGTGCCTAACACATTTCTTTCAAGATTTCGTGCATCGTCAAGGCAGACGGGCGGTTATGTACAGGAAGATGAGCGGCGGGAAGAGTGTCATCGTTTGTTGCTCGAGTTGACGACGTCTACTTTTGTCGTACGCATTCTACGGTTGAGGAAAAAGGACGTGCACGACTACATAACATCATCAGTTCGTTCAACCTCGACCATCACGGCTGTACTGGACATGCGCGACCAACAAGTTGGCACGTAATTGAGATTTATGTATCGCGAGCCGCCATCCTGGCTAACCCGCAATCTTCAGCTCGTGCACTACTTGAGCAAGTCCAGCGTATTGATGGCGTTCTCATCAACCGCCGCATGATGTATCGCGTGAAGGTACAAGTTATCGATCAGAGCACCGGTGTTTATGCGGCTAGCTTTCCTAAGACCGTGCCTCTTCTTAACACTTTCGTGCGCCGCAACCCGACATGTCGCGCCACAACCGAAGTAGTTTAGACGACTCCGACCGCTTTGTACCGGTCGATCTGAAGTGCCTCGTCTACGGTGTACAAGGTGCCGAGACACTCAAAGAGTATCAGTTCCTTCTGTTTATGACGCATCCAAATATTGCAGAGTACTTGGCAGGGATAGAAGCGGAAAAATGGATGATTCACCCAGAGGCGATCCGATTTATGAAGATGAATGATTAGAGAACTACCAATTTCGTCAAATCGGCTATCGGCGCGGCGATTCCAGCTTGATTCAGGTTTACTTTCCAGTTCTTCCAGCACAACATGGTAAAGCTCAAGGAAAATGCTTTCTCGTGCCAGCAAAAGGATGCGCCGGGGCATGATTGTCACTCCACACGCGCAGTCCGAGATTGAGACCCATTTAACTGACTGAATCCGGTCACTACGCTGTTCTTCATAACACCGATTCAGTCTCATTTGTGCGCTTCGCGGGTTTCCTGCTCACATCGTGTCGTCCTCGACCAGAAGACGTGCACTTGACCGTACATCAGTCAGTTCGGTCTGACATTTCGGCACTTGATTGCTGCACTGATTTCAGCTGGGCGCCTGAATGAGCATATGAAGCATGTAACCGTTGTTATGGCTTTTGAGAGATACACGACTTTGTACGGCTCAGGACAGGGTATCGAGTTTGTGCTAGAACATGATATCAAGAGCGGAGAGCTTGTTCTACCGACTCGGACTTTGACCACGTCAGGAAGAAAGAAAACCAAGCGGATTCCGAGTCAGAAAGATATTGTCCCCGGCTATGCTAAAGGGAAGAAGAGGCTGCGTTGTCAAAAGTGTGGCGAGACCGGTCATAACCGCCATACATGCAGCAACGACTAGCAAGAGCAGAACGAAGACCGAACGACAGTTTACATATATTACTTCTGAATAGAAACAGCAGCGACTGATTTTGTCAGTGGTTTTGCGCAAATCTCCAGGGTATTGCCTGAATCTACGCAATTATCGGCAAGTTGTGCGCAATCTCTCCGGGTTATCTGATTGCAAAAGAACGCAAAGACCAGGTCGTGTATCTCGTCCGTCTATCTAAATGATTTCAGTGTATAAGAAACATTGTGGCTAGAAGTAAGGCAAGTAACTAGAACCACAAACATGTTTAAGGGGTAGTGCATCCATGTCGAGTATCTACGCTGAAGACACTTTTTTTCCTGTCAAATGATAATTATGCATCGAGAATGGGAATTAATATGTATACTACAGTATGAGTTTCCTAAGGTACGTGAGACATATTTAATGTGACCACAATAGTTGAAATATTCTGTGCGACCGATTAGAACAATCCTGGTTGACTCAAGGAAAACCTTTTTATAATTTGCTTCTTGTTAAATGTCTACCTACAAGCGGTCGAATGGTGCACGACAACACGGGCATGGAGGTGGCCCTGAAAAGCGCCCACGTTCTGGTCCCATGCGAGGAAGCGTGCCGTAAATTTTTAGGCATTTGACGTGCAGAGCATGGGGGCGGTTTTTTGAGCCCACAAATTTCTTGAAGGGGCTCACACAACCACATTTAAGTAGCTTGGTCTGATACTTGTTTCGCTTACGCTCAGCATCAAGTGCACCCGCCCTTTTCTTTGCCTCATTAATGCGCTTGAGACGCAGCTTAGGATTCTTAAATTCATTAAAAACTCTTCGCTGTTGATGTTCGAGGAGATTCCTCTTACCTCATACATTTGAAGGCCGCCTTCATGCACTTCGTACAAGGCCACCGTTTCACTTGGTCGTCGTTTGTCATTTTTTCGAAGAAAAAAAAGAAGAGTGGCAAATGCGGGGGCTCGTCTCCCAGATACATTCGACCCCAAACATCCAGTAATTAGCCTCCATTTTTGGATAATTGGCTCCTTGTTCATTAGAATAGCCCCTACTTATGGCAAAAGTCCCGTGCTCGACAGTGTCGCTTGAATCCAACTCCACGTCGTCGTCATCCCTGGCATAACCAGTGAGATCGGTGTCGACCCGCCGTCGACGAAGTTGCATTTCTTCTCCATCAACGTCTTCGGCTTCGAGAAGTCGACCGATTGGGTCTCGTTGCTGACCGGACAACAACTTTGATGTGCCACCGCGTAGGTCTCAAAACACTTTACTAGCAAACTAAAAACTTATACCAAGGGAAAAGCGACAGATCCTAACGTCCCGCGGTGATTCGAAATGGCATGCGGAAGTTTTTTGCCAGACGATCAAGTTCACAAAAGGGGCAATTATCATGGACAAATAGATGTTTAAGGTTTGATGAAACGCATGGAAAAGATGAACGAAATGCTCGAATCACGCGGGAGATCAACGCGGGACGGAAAGTTTTTTCAAAATGGTGAGCAACACGACGGACTTAGGGAAATTTTTGGATGACGCTATGGGAGGTAGGTGTGTTCACCACACTTAACTGACAAGCCCCAAACTAAGCTCAATTTATGCAGCCCTGACATGGAGTTGGTCACAAGTTTGTGCATTAAAGGCAAATATAGAAACGATTTTTAAAATAAAAGAGCTCACTGGCATTGAAGTATAGAATGGCCTAGAATTAAATTTCATAGAGCGGGGGCTGAGATTTATACAAAAAATCGCACTTGCTGAGAGCGCATGCGGTTTTCCGTGGAACGAAAAGATTCAGGTAGATGTCTTTGGTCATACCTGGGTAGCACAGCGAAACCCTGCTTTAACAAATACGTAGCAACCTGGTGAGAAATTAATCTATCGTTGTGGTTTGTGTTGAACCAAATTTTGGAAGCATTTAAACAAATATTTCGATGTGAAAATGGAAGCGCTCCAACCGGCGTATCGAAGCGCTCAGCGAGGGCCGCGGATCGCGGGTAATGACTGGTGGCAAGTCGCGACCATCGCAAAGGTACGTCCTGCTCGGTGAGGTGCTTCACGCAAAATGTAAAACGATTAGAATTACACAGGTGCGTTGGGGATGAGAAGCGGCTTTCGAGAAGCGTACTGGTGTGTATTTACAGACAAATCGAGAAGTGGTAGATTGGACGAACTCGTCCGTATCTTACCAGCCAGCCACCCATGATTTACTATCCTTGATATATATCATGTGCTAGTCCTTGTGTCTGCTCTTCTAGGATTGGGCATGCGTGCAGGGACATAAAGTTTTCCTCTGACACGATGGCCTAAGCTGCTAACTTCTCGAAAGGATCCCAGAGGGAGTTGGGATGAACACTTATTGTATCTGGTGGTCGTATCCGAGGCTGCCGGGTGCAAAGATGAATTAATTCAAGAAAGCATTATAAAGTACTCCATGCCGGAGCTTCGAGGCATGCTTTAAGCAAGATATGATCCGATAAGACCAGATCACCTGAAGCACGCCGAAGAACTGGTATAAATTCCGCACCGGTTAGAGAAAGGTTCGGCCACAAGAGAAGAAAGTAAGAAAATATAT
>MIQA02023104.1:0-24990 GCA_001887855.2 Sclerospora graminicola | reverse complement strand
GAAGTTGATTATCATGGCCTGAGAGAACGTGATCGGATGGGAGGATCACCAATTGGGACTGATCACGAGGTTGAAGCTACTAAAAAAGATCTCGAGATTGGATCACCAACTGATCAAATTGTGCCAGGGTCAGAAGATCACATGAATCGCGCTATGGTAGCCTTCAGTATGTTAAAGGCGAAGATGATCTCGACGCCGATACTGAAACACTTCGATCCGGAGAAGATTCCCGTGGTGATCTTATATGCTAGTAAATGGGCAATATCGGCCGCACTGGTCCAAGATCATGATGGAGTTTATTGCCCGGTGACGTTCACAAGCCGAACACTGAAACCGAATGAAGTTAACTATGGCATTGTGGATAAGGAAGTGCTAGCGTTGTTACGCGTGTTGGATGTTTGCTATTCTATGCTGGTAACTAGATCAATTAAAGTATTATCCAAACGATCTAGTCTGGCGTGGTTACTATCCGCGAATGGTTTAGACGGAAGACTGGGGAGATGGGCAGCGGTGTTATCTCAGTGGACTTGGAGATCATTAAGTGCACCAAGGGCGAAGAAGAAATTCTTGGGACGCTGGCAGCCAGCATCACGCCCCGATCAGAAGTCGATGAAGCCCTGATCGAGGTCGCTCCTCGGAAGCAACCACGTGAATCAATCACTATACCCCCACCGATCGTCGGCTCAGAAGAAGATCTGATCGTTGTGAGTTTCGACGGATCAGCGAGTGTGAAGGAAGGTGTAGGGGCGTATAGCGCGTTGCTATGGAAATTGCCAGAGTGGACTGTTATATCAGCCGGTTCAGATTATACTCCAGGTATCACGGTCAATGAGGCTGAATACCGTGGTCTGCTGCTAGGTTTGGATCTCTTGCGAGAGCAAAAGATTGGAAGAGTAATTATATGCGGAGATTCAAACCTGGTGATTCGGCAGATCACTGGAGAGATCGACTGTAAAGCGCCGCGTCTGAAACTGCTGAATGATCGCGTTATGAAAGCTTTACGTGGGTGGCCAAGACATGATCTTTTGCATGTGAAACGTGATTGGAATCGGAGTGCAGATCACTTAGCAACTATGGCTATGCGTGATCAGGCCGGATCGATAATCACTGATCAAGCGCTGTTGGAAGAACTGGTGGAGATCAATAGGCTGCCGGAGCTGATCCGTGTGGAAAATGATAAGGAGGCAGCCCAGATCTTGATCACGACGAGATCACGAACCAGATCACCACCCAACAGATCACCCTCTCGCGGAAGCCTGACAGAGGAAATAGTACAAGAGATGCGGATCGAAAGAGTTCTCAAGGCTCAAGACGAGGAAAAATGGGTCGGTGATTTGAAGGCGTTTCTAAAGGGTGATCTGGAGAAGCTGAGTCAGAGTGAGGTAAAAGATTGTGCCAAGGTCGCGTTTAACTACGAGATCGACGAAAATGATCTATTGTTTTATTATGTATCAGCTGATCAGGCCGATGCGGATTTGGATCGATCGGCTAGACTCGTGATCCCGGAGACTTTACAAGCAGATATCTTACACCATTATCATGTCAGTTTGGAGGGTGGCCACCAGGGCGTAGGACGAACGTACCACAGGATCCGTAAACATTTCCATTGGAGAGGATTATATCGAAGTATACAAAAGTTTGTTTGAACATGTACGGATTGCGAAACTGGAAAAGGTATGCCAAATATCCGGGGAAGATCACCTGGAAATATCCAGGCGACCTACCCTTTCCAAGTGATCGCGATGGATCACATACCGTCCCTTCCAAAATCGTTCAAGGGCAATACCGAGCTGCTGATCTGGACTGATCTGTTCACGGGATTGGTGATCGCGAAAGCGGGATCTACACGAACGGCTCAACAAGTCGCTTGCAGTTACGAAGAATGTGTGTTCCGACGGTTTGGAGCCAGTGAAGTGATCAGGCATGATCGTGAACCAGGTTTTATGGCCGAAGTGTTCCGATCTTTTAATCAGATGCTTGGCCAGAAACAGAGCGCGACCATGGCGTACCGTCCACAGGCGAATGGTAAAGCCGAGCGGATGGTACAAACGTTGACCAGGGCTATTAAGATGTATGTCGCAGACTCCGCGCAACAAGATTGGGATGAATATGCGGAGAGACTGGTGTTTGCTTTGAATTCCTCGTTTGATCGGATCAGGGGAGATACCCCATTCTATCTGGCATATGGTTGGGACCCCCGATCTACCATCGAGTCAGTGATCCCTGTTGGTTGCACACGAGGTCGAGATCGCGAAGCTCGTCGATGGCGCATGGGACTCCAACGTCACTACCAACATGCGCGGGAACAAGTTAACGAACGATTACGAAGGGCCATCCAAGAAAGAGCTGATCGGAACAATGATCAGGCCGATTCACATAATATCGAGCCAGGATCAAGAGTTTGGCTTTACTTGGATCGTGTGAAAGAGGGATATGCCAAGAAATTAGCACATTTATGGCATGGACCGTTCCGCGTAGCCGAACTAATCGGTGATCATGCCGCTCGACTGATCACCGCGGGTACTGATTATGGAATTTTCCCGATTGTTCACCTGTCAAAGTTGAAACTGGTACGAGAATACCCTGATCGGCCTAAGACTAGGCTGTCAGGAGATGATCAGCCAAGGTTTGATTTTGACGAGGCTCTCTTACCCGAAGATAGTTGGGAAAGAGCGCTGGACCCGAACGAATTCGAGGTGGAGAAGGTTTTGGATACCCGATCAGGCAAGAAGACCCGTTTTGGCCGGACCCACCGTGAATATTTGGTTCGTTGGAAGGGTTATGACGATCCCGAGTGGATAGATGAGCGTGATCTGAACTGTGGAGCTTTACTAAGAGAATTTGAACGTGATCGGGTGAGACGGAATCGATTTGAAGTGATGCAAACCCACGAAGAGAGTAACCAGGAATCTCAATAGCCTGGGTTGACACATTGTGACTGATCAGCAAATATGATGATCGGGCAAGTGGAGATCAGGGCGGTTGGACTGGTTTGGAAGAAACGGATGCATATACATATATATATTACTCAAGAATTATACCTGTACACATGAGAGCGATCGACCTACAAGATGGAAGTGATAATGAGACATGAACAAGATTTACGAAAGTGGAACGAGAAGATCATCAAGGAATGTCGTGATATATTAATTGATTATGGAGAACGAAATAAAAGTGGGTTATCACGACGATCATGGACCATATTTAGTGCGCAGGCGAGCAATCTTGTAACCTGGATGATCCATGGGACTCGATCGGAACTGGTTTCGCCAAGGCTCATGCTGATCGGTCCAGAGCAAGCAATCACGCAGTGTGGCGACCGGAGTTATGTGCCCATAACCGGGATACCAATCCCCGCCGTCAGCCTTGAGTCCCGGCGATCCCGCTCGACGAACAGTTAGATGCAAGACGCTAGGGAACAGGAAAACGTCCAGATCACACTCGCCGCGCTTAATTCCGTCGACAACATAATCGCAGATCGTGGCCCAAGCAGCCCCGGCTTTGGTGCGACGACGCTTGCGAGCATGATGGTATTGCTCGATCCACGCGTCCTTGCGCATCGCCATCGTGATCGGGAAATGGTGAGTCGCCTCCCATATTGCTTGCACGTGCTCTTGGTGATATAAAGCCAAGCGCCCCTGTAGCTCGACAAACCAAGGGCGATCAGGGAACGCCAGCCCGGGCATGGGTGTCAGGAGGACATCCCAGGGTGCCGAATCGATCATGAGTTCGATAGCATGTTTGGTCAACAACCTTGGTTGCCACTGCTTGTCCTTGGGTGCCGGCGATCTGATCGGGAAGATCCAGCCTGGCGGGCGGGACCACAAGCGAGGGACGCTTTTCTGGCGCACTTCGAGAACCCGAGGCGTCAGATCCCAGACCTGATCATCACTCCAAGGTTTCCGTGTGGCCATGTGAGCGGGAGTTGGCCTCCCCTGCATGACGACATACAAATCCATGAACGGTTGGTTTGGATCGTAGCTGTAATCGTTTTCTTTGATCGACGATCGAGCTGCAGGAATGAAGACGCCCGTAAAATTAGGTGGCGGGGCGATCACCGCCCCAGTGATCGCCGGAGGAATGTCAGGATCAGCTTGAGCCGGTGGTTCCTCCTCGAAATCATCGTCATCGTCGTCATCAGACTCCAGTAAAGTGACGGCCTGAGCCAGCGAATTCACCCCGGAATAACTCGGTGCTGGCGTACGGCGATCAGTGCTGCGCGATCGGGCCAGAGCAGGCAACGTCCTCTCGTCCAGATCGGTTGATTCGTCATCCGATTCAACCGTAAGACGTGATCGCTTGGCGAGACTCATCCTTTGCTTCGACGAGCTGGTCTGCTTACGCTTCCCAGAACTCGAGGCCGAAGGCGCTGGTCGTGGAGTCGCTGGTGGACGAGATTGAGATGACGCGGGAGCTTGTGAAGTGCTGATCACGGGCTGATCAGCACTACGAACAGGCAAGGAAGCGACGGAGGACGCGGGCGAAGGCGGGGCAAACGCAGGAGATTGCGGCGGTGTGCCAGATGGAGCGAACGAGCTGATCAGGCCGGGAAGTCGTTGCAAGGCCGTCCGGACTGATCCTGAACCAGCGTCTGTCTTGGTCCATCTGTCCATGGTTTGTACCGCGAGACTCTTCAGGTCAGCGTTAAGCTGAAGCCAGGCACGATCATCAAGCTCTAGGGTCTCAAGTTTGACCCGAGCGAGATTAAGCTCATGCCGGCAATTTTCAGCTACTTTCCGACTCTCATCCAGCTTCTTCTGTACATCAGCGCGACCAATACGAGAATCAGCCAGCTGTTTGGTCAAGAGCTGGACCTGCTTATCCGCATAACGAGCTTCAATCTCCCGACGCTCTACATCCTCGGCAGTACGGATTCTGTCATGCAGAAGCTGATCACGGTCGAGACGGTGATCATCGATGCGCTGCAGATGATCTACCATCTCGACCATCGAATCCTTCATGGATTCGATACGTTCATCTGGAGGTTAACATGGAGAGTCAAATACGGATTATAAAAGGAGTGAATGAGATGGACGTACCCTGATTACGGATGGTGATAGCCATCGTGTCGATCAGCGACTGTAAGGTGGCGACGGTGTCCGAAGGCTTGGAGAGTCGAAGAGCAGCGAGGTCAGCTGACAACTGATCACGCTCCATCGTCACACCCTGGAAGCGATCAGTCAGGTCCCGCAATTCTTGGTCAAGCCGATCATGATCCTTGCCAAGCCGATCATGATCTAGCCGGAGAACCGACAGTTGGGTGGCCAGATCAGCGGAATCACGTGCCGAGGTATCGGCCGCGATCCGACGATCGGATAACTCAGCCGTAAGTGCCCGGTTGGTATCGTACAGAGAAACCAACTCGGGAATTGCACTTCGGAGTTCCGATCGCAGCCGACAAGCCTCCACGGGCCCCAACGTGAATGAGCCCGATCCATCTATCAACCGAGTGAGCTGCTCCAAGGAACGGAGAAGGCGATCTGACGAGGGTCGAGCAGGAAGACTCCAAGACGGTCGATATGAAGCGAGAGCAGTTGTCGGTCGGATGAGGCTGGTCGTGATCGGCGTAGAAGTCGTGATCGGGGCGATCGCAGGGGTAGCCGAGCTGGAGACGGAGGGCGAAGAAGCGATCGGGCGGGCAGCCGAAGAAGACGAAGAAGGAAGAGGAGATCGGCTTGCGTCGGCCATGGTGATCACCAGAGAGGAAGTTCAAAAGTGAGTGAGTCGAACTGCAGTCGTTGTGCGGCTACAGTTAGTCTCAGGGGCGGCTGTGGTGAAGCGATCGGAAAATATTGGGATTGAAGTGGACCACACATGGCCGATGATTGGTGATGATAGAACACCCATCAACATATGACGGTTGATGGGTGGGAAAAGGTTGATCGCGAGTAAGAAGAAAAGGTGGTGGCCAACGGATATTTACGATGTGGAAGAATCAGCCAAGTATGGTCGTTAAGCCCGGTCCCAGACACTGGCGGAATGTTGAAGATCACGATCACGATCGTTGTCACAGTCACTAAGTGGAGTTCTCGTGGATATAATAAGAAATGGTGATTGTTGACATGGCATACCAAGAGCAGGTGACCAGCCGATCCCCGAACGGTATATTGGTGGAAGCCGGCTATGATACAAGGTTGCAGCCTGATCGGCTTGTCATGCCCGGAGAAAGAAGATCAAATGATGAATGAAGATCGGGCAGGTGGATTAACAGAATATACGAGTGATGTGAACCTTTGGTTGGTCCGGAGATGATGTGGCAAGGCCTGATCAGCCGAGATCAGTGCGGTATGGTTGTCCTGACGGTGTATTAAGATCGGAAGTATGGTTTGGAAGATGAATGGAGTCGTAATGATGATGACCCAGGACGTTCCCGAGGTGATCAAGGGCTGATCAGGCCTGATCAGGCCTGATCACCTGGTCGATCACTATGGCGATCATGATCAGGGCCGATCAGCCTTTGATCAGCGTTGATAAGCAAGGGCAAGTGAGTTCTCGGTTTGGTCGGACTATATATGAAGTGAACAAGTGCTGAAGGGCAGGTCTCAAGTGGTTTCAGGGGTGGGTTGAAGATCTTCTGAAGAGTCGGGTCGTGATCGGGGCAGAATCGGTACAGGTCAGCTTGAAGGTGCAGCCAGGATGGGCAAGAGAGTGTTACGCAACCGTGCGACGAAGTAAATAGGTTCGAAGTAAAGGTCAGGCATGAGTTGAGGTATGGTACACAGGTATAGAACATTGCATATATAATAACAGGTTTAGATTTTCCCCCTAAAGCAAAGAGTCGCTCCGCCACGTGTGCGGTCATTGGGAGCACAGGGTTGATTAGTCCCCTCTTGCTCATCTATTTTCCCGGTTAAGACGCGCTAAGACGCATTTTGGCTTACCGGAAGACCCCCGACGGGTTTGTCTTAGGTGATCTAACCTCACCCGCAACGCGCACGTGTTTGGAACACGTTAAGAATATTGGTAAAGGTTTTGTGGAGATAACGTTTGTGGATTACTGTGGAAGATCGTGGATTGATCGCATTTCCTTGGTTTCGTTATATCTCTCTCTCATTGGCTGGCCTGATCAGACGAACTTTCCTGATCAGTGCCTAGATACTGAATAAGTGTCGACCCCAACCCGTTCTCCGGTGAAGATTTCCACCCGAGGACACCCCCGTCTCGAGAAGGTCAAATCCTCCGACCTGATCAAGATCATCCCTTTCGTCACCGAGTCCACCTAAGTGAGTGTAATCAGCCCCGATCGACGGGTACACAAGGTGAGATGAAGTTAAACATAGATCCTGACGAGCATGAAGACCGGCCAGATGACCGGGAGGACCAGATCAGTCACCATAGTGGTGATTCATCTGATCCCGATGCTGATCAGGATCGACGGAGTACCCCCTCCGATAGTTGGTCGTCCGGGCCAGTGGGTATCCGGATTCCACCCAAGACTTCGGTCATGGATTTGGAAATCGGCTCCACCACACAATCGTCTACATGGAGGGGCCTAACGCTATCAATACTACTCTTAAGGCATTCATGACCAAACCGCCGTAAATACGCCATACCAAGATACCAATACTCAAACCATATTGGGCGTGACGCTAGTTTGCCTTAATTCTACAAAACCGCCTCCAGTGTTTTTTTCTGGTGTTTTCTTATGCATCGTGAGAATAAAGCGTCTTCGTTTCATCTGTGTAACTATAGTCACCGCCAGTACGAGAAAATAAGTAGCTAAAAGGACTCACCAATAACTTCAACAAGTTTCGTCTCGCACAGGTTGGAGTCAGTGAAATATACTTCGGTTTGACCGCCTGGACGTAGCCAGCAGTCCCGTATAAATCTGGGCTCTTCAAAGTAGCCCCAAATACGGTTCACTCAAAGTTGTGCTCGCAAGGCCAAATACAGTATCACGTCAGTCTCGTCGGCGTAGGGAACAAAAGTTTCAACACTGTTTTCAGCACAAGAAATTGTTAATCCATATCTTAAGAGCTGGAATATGCCACCATCTGACGAAAAAGCAATGTCTTTTTCCTCCTCAAATTCTTCATCGAATTAACTGGGACAATATCCACAAGCAGAGACAGGAGTGAAGAAATCTCTCGTTAAATAAGCCACCACGTTTTGGGTGTCGGCAAGACTCCATTCAGTCAATGCAACGGTATAGATTTGAGCTGTCGTACGGTACGTACAAATGACTTCTTTGCCATACGTTGTCGTACAGTCGTGCGACAAGGAACCAGCCTACACTGTTACGACTGCGCTTTTGCCGGGCATTGAAAAGAAGCTTCGAGCTGGAGATACAGAAAAGATATTCAGGCGCCACTCATGAACATAGACACTCATTGGCGTGTCGGTTTTACTCTGGATATGATTCAGTCGTAACTCATACACGCGATCCTCCTCAGGACAACTAACGACCACAACGGCGAAAATGAGGAATGCACGACTACGTACGCGGCAAATAAGGGTTTGACACCCGAACCTCCAGGTAATAATGTGGTGAGCTTCTTCGTCACAAATCCAGAGCGCACTCGTGTAAACATCCGGGGTGATTCTGAACGAATCGGTAAGTAACTTTTTAAAAAGGTTTCATGATACCAGAGCACACTCCTGCAAACATCTGTGGTGATGCTGAACCATTCGGGAAGTAGCTTTTCCAAAAGGTTTTATCTCCAGGGTGATGCCGATCTCTTTTAGGGTATACCGTCATATGCAGCATATTCAGATCACCTGGAAACGATACTGTGTACATTTCATCTTTGGAAAGGTAACTTATGACACGACCAATACCGAATGATGGTTTGAAAAGCGTGTTTGGATCAAATCCTCAGGCAGGTGGAGCTGGATAGAACTTCACTTAAGTCAAAGAAAATTTCGCTAGAAGTGATTGGTTTGTACTAACTTGTACAGACAGCCTGTCTTCAGGTAAAAAGGATTGTTTTCGTCTTTATTGTCGAGTAATGCCATCTATCAAATCTACTCGATAAATGTCATCTGCTCCACGAAAATAACGGACAATGCCACCTCCAATCGGTGTACCAACAAGCGAACGCAGAGATACACTTGATACTTCATACCAAGAGGAATTGGTAAAGATTTGCCGCTATAAGATCACGGCTCAGCAGCAACCTTGCACATTCCAGGCTCTGTGGAGATGGCGACGAATTTCTTAAATTTCAATCAAGGAATATTCCAATGTGTTGAGCAAAAAAAGCGACGCTCAACCATCAACTGTTGCGTCCCTGGATGTCGCACCAGGATGTCACGATAAGACCGTTTCTGTAATTACCATAGAACGACAGACTCTTCATGTTCGTCTGCGTCAGCGCAACTTGCTTGAATGGTAGCACGTCGTGATGTCTCGTAAAGCAGCGACAATTCCCCAAACGAATGGACCGGCCTTTTCGTTGCCACATGCACGCGCTCGTTGTCTCCCACAAGACGAGACGATGACTTGAATTCCGTGAATGCAATCGTTTGTCGCTTGCATAAGAAAAATTGCCGGTCAAACGAGATTGTCTCCATATGCTGAATAACTTACCGTTTTGGTCTTGCTCAAATTTTTTAAACGTCACACTGACCGCGTTCTACGATAGAAAGCAATCTCCCGGGACGCCCTGATATAGAAATACTTCGCCTTACCTCACGACTCATCCTTGGAATTGCGAAGCCGTGGCTAGTAAATCCGCTTCATTAAGCGTATGAAAGAGCTGATGACGTTGTAAACAATGGACAATGGTGGCACTGTCCGTGGCCCACGTTCTTTCGACTCTTGGGGTCCGTGTGGCAAACTTTTTTGTCTCGCGTTCTAGTTTTCGACCAGTGAAATTTCCGGTAAAAATGTGATAAAGTGAATTTTGATGATATAAATATAAGTGGTCCACATCGCTGGGCTGTTTTTGGGAAGGAAGTGGCGGTTGGTCACCTGGGACGAATCGACCCGACTTGGAACGATACGTACGATACCTGGGTCAAGATGATAATATGTGGAAAAGTATGAACGTCACCGTTATCAGACCGCATCATGGGTTATTCGGTTCGAATGGAACGGTTAAGCTACGTGGCCGCCCATTGATGGGTTAAATGTCGGACCGGGTCGACCCAAGTGCTAAAATATCAGTTGGGATACATCAGCGGACCCATATTGTGGTTTGATTATAATTGTGAGAAATTTCATGGCTGGATATGGATGTTTCGAGCGATTTGAGCCGGTCACGCCGGCTAATCAACATGACCGACCGATTAACCCAACCGATCGGTCAATCTGGACGTTACGGTCGATCGGGAACACTAGTCAACCGCCATTGGAGTTGAAATAAGTTGATGGTTACCAGACCACGTGGCGTTGATGGTTGGAAAGTCGACTCCGAGGGAAGGTCCAAAGACGGATTGGTCCGGATTGGCAAAGGTGATCCAACCGTGAAGAAGTACAAAGGTATCATATGTGGTCGGGTTATTATGAAGACTGGTATGAAGGCGATATTGGCCAATCATGTGATGGGGTGATCAAGTTCGGAATATTGGGTTAGTCACATATATTGGTGTACGGTACACTTAGTATTGAATTTTACATATTAAAAAATCGGATTGAACTTACCCCCCCCCCGAAAAAAGAGTCGCTCCACCACGTACCCGCGGTCGTTGGGGTTGACAAGGTTCCCTGTTGCTCAGCTTATCCCCGGTTGAGACGCGCACTGACGCACTTTGGATCACCAGAAGTTCCCGACGGGATTGTATTGGGTTTTTCTATTCTCACCCCTCACGCCCAGGAGTTTTGTGCACGTTAATTAATTGGAAAGGTTTGAGGAGATAACGTAGTGGATTTATTGTGGAAGATCGTGGTTATATCGTGGTTTACGTATTTATAAGTGGTTATTGGTCGCGTTATTGGCTGGTCCGGTCGGTCGAAACTTCCTGACCCGACTTAAACGGTACTCAAAATAAAACCTAATCCGTCTTTTGATGATGATTTCCACCGGAGAACACCTCCGTCTTGAAGAAGTAACTTCCTCGACCTGATGGGAAAATCAGTTTTATCTAGAGTCCACCTGATTGAGTGTAATCATCGTGTACCAATGGGAACACAAGGTGAGATAAGATTAAAAATGGAGGCAGTATGCGTGTTAATGCCGTGTGCCTTAGTCTCTTTGTTTGGCGTGCGTGTGTCGACCCGGTCTGTTAGCACCGGCCGACAGGAAGTGCTCAAGCGCGAAGCGTCCTACTTGTTGTCTCCATGTTAAAACTGAAAGTATATTATTAATGTAAAGTTATGTAAAATTAAGCACCTAATGTGACGTAACCTGGAAATCACAATATGCAAAAATCACGGTAATTTCGTCCAGCCATAAGAATTTTGCCAAAACTCTCATTTCAGTCAAACGTCGAAAAAAATTCCAACACTCCTTCCGAGATTACCGGGACTTCTTGTGCATCACGGTCGAAAAGATAAAAAAATAATTTTCACCGTACATCTGTCTGTTTCCACGCGCCACTAAACGTGCCTTGTAGCGCCCGACAGCTCCCTCATTCTTTAATTTCGTTTTATACACCCACTTCGTTGGTAGTGGGTGCATGTTTTCCTTCTTTGGGTCGACTTCCGAAACTCCGAGGTCTTGGAGAGCTTACAACTCGGCCCGCTCGGTCACTACCCATTTTGCTGAGTCCCTCCCTTTTGTGGGCTTCAAAAACATTCTTCGGACCCGGTAACGTGTCGAGTTTTTCACGCGTATTTTTACACTTTTTCAAAACTGCGAATGCCATCATTAAGCTTCCACTTCAATCTTCTTGAGTATCATCAGTGTTTTTTTTCTTCGCTCTTTTCGTTTTGGATGCTTCTCTTTCCTCTTTCGCATTCAATAAGTTTTGGTGTCTTCTTTACTTTCCTTCCTCATTTCCTCGTTGACTTCGACACGCTTTCAGTTGCATCCTTTTTCCTCTTTTTAGTCACCACAACTTGTGCCTCCTTCGAGATCAAACTGTCTCCATTAGATGCTGTGCTTTCTTGATCTTTCGTCTTCAACCTACTATCACCTTCGCCGTCTAGCATCTCCTTTATCTTTCGGTTTGCCTTAATCACTTTATTTCTCCAGGTTTCCCACATGTTTAGTCGTCGTAACCACTCGATCACGCAGTAAGATCCCTTTCTATCCATTGGTTTCTTCTTTTTTTTTCAAGGAATAGTGACCTTTCTGCGTGTTTGGCTAGGGTCTTCTTCCTCGCGTTCCTCCAAACCATGCAAGGAGAACCAAATACCACGATATCCGAGACACTTGTAATTTTTTTGTCAGCACCTCTATCGGCGAAGCTCTTCTTGGGTTTTCTCCGGGACGGGCTTTGGTTCAGGAAGTATGTTGCGTACTCGGCTGCCTCGGACCAATAAGCCAACAAGACACCTTAGCCGAAAACAAAATCATACACCGGACCGTATAAAAAAATGGTCTAGCTCATTCTCTCTGTGGTGAAGCGATCAAACAAAAAGTTAAGAATAAGGTGGACCACACCTACCTGTGGTAAAGCGATCTGAAAAATGTTGAGAATAAGGTGGACCACACATGAGTGTTGATTGGGGATGATGGGAACACCCATCAAGATGAGACAGTTGATGGGTGGGAAAGGCTGATCGCGTATACGACGAAAAGGTGGTAGACAACGGGCTTTCGTAATGTGAAGGGATAAGCCAAGTACCGTTACTACGCCCGGTCCCGGATATTAATAGAACAGCAATAATCACGATCCGATCAGGATATTGCGTATTAAGTGGAGTTCACGTGGGCGTATATGATGAGATCGACTGAGGCAAACTGGAGATACAGCAGCAATGGCGACATGATATATCCGGAACAGTTATCGGGATGAGTTATGAACAGTACAGATGTTGAATGTGGATGTGATATGAAGTCCAAGCACGATCGGCCGAGCCACCTAACTCTGCACCCGAAATCCGAAGATCAGGTACAGAATAGAACGGGGTATGTGGAGTGGCGAGCCGTGCGAGTATTACCAAGTTAAGGCAAGCGATGAGAGTCGATGGGTCTGTCCAGAAATGATGTAAGAAGGTCCGATCAGGCCCGACTTCACGAGAACTGCTGAGTCGGTGCGATCTTGGTACCCCGACAGGGGATGAAGGTCGAGAATATGGTCGAGTGAGCAGGCAAAGTCGTTGTGATGGTAACTCGAAGGTGTTTCGAAGTGATCTGGGGCTGATCGCCCTGATCACTGCCCGATCACTCGGCCGATCGCTGTGCTGATCATGATCGGAGCTCATCGGCCCCAAACCGGCTTCCAGGTGTGATGGTAGATGGATTTTTCAGTTAATCTGGGTTGGATATGAGGCGAACAGTGTCCGACGGGCAGATCTCGAGCGTTTTCCAGGCAGTTTTTCGAGAGATCAGGATGGTTGAAAATCGTCATAGAGTTTGACCATAATCGGGTCAGAAGTGGTACGGATCAGTTTGAAGGTGCAACAAAGATGGGTAAGGTGGTACTACGCAACCGTGCGACGAAGCGAACAGGATCGAAGTATGAGGCAGGCACATGAGTTGGTGTATGGTACACTAGGTATAGGACATTGCATATATAATAACAGGTTTTGATTTACCCCTAAGCAAAGAGTCGCTCCGCCACGTGTCGCGGTCATTGGGAGCACAGGGTTAACTAAGCCCCTCTTGCTCAACTTAATTCCCGGTTAAGACGCTCTTAGACGCATTTTGGCTAATCGGAAGACACCCGACGGGTTTGTTTAGGTGATCAAGCCTCCCCGCCCACGCGCACGTGTTTGGAACACGTTTTTTAATATTGGAAAGGTTTTGTGGAGATAACGTTTGTGGATTACTGTGGAAGATCGTGGTTTGATCGCGTTTTCTTGGTTTCTTGTTGTCTCTCACTCTCATTGGCTGGCCTGATCGGACGAAGTTTCCCGATCAGTGCCTAGATACTGATTAAGTATCGACCCCAACCCGTTCTCCGGTGAAGATTTCCACCCGAGGACACCCCCCGTCTCGAGAAGGTCATCCCTCCGACCTGATCAAGATCATCGTTTTCGTCACCGAGTCCACCTGAGTGAGTGTAACCACCCCCGATCAACGGGTACACAAGGTGAGATAAAGTTGAACATAGATCCTGACGCGCATGACGACCGGTCAGATGACCGGGAGGATCAGATCAGTCACCATAATGGTGATTCATCTGATTCTGATGCTGATCAGGATCAACGGAGTACCCCCTCCGATAGTTGGTCGTCCGGGCCAGTGGGTATCCGGATTCCACCCAAGACTTCGGTCATGGATTTGGAAATCGGCTCCACCACAATGGTGCGCGTGCCCGGATCACTTGGTGACTCAGGATATCACCGTGATTCCTTTGATGATGAAAAAGATGTGAAAATCAAAGTGGAGGAAACTTTTTCGGGTGTATTGGAGGAAGGCGTATCGCCTCCGATGCTGTCCAAACCTAAAGGAAGCGATGGTCGACCTGGTCTGGTGGAGTTCCAGGTCGAAATTAAAGATGAAACAACTCCCCACATGGCCCCGATCGGGGCCGATCTGGGTTATAGTAAAATTAACTATAACCCGGGAAAGGATCGAGGTCAGCACCTCGATCCTATGCGTAAGAAGAAAATAGGAAAAGAAAGAAAAAACATGGGGGCGGATCAATATGATCCACCTAAAAAATATGTGAAACCGAAACCGAAGATCTTCGAAGAAGATGAAGAGAAGACCGAACCAGCTGAGAAGACCACTGTTCAAGATGTAGAACGATTGTTCTATCTTCGAGAGTTTCACAAGTTCCTAGCTACCAACCGAGTGATGAAGATCATAAAACCCAAGATCATCGGGAAACTTGAAGGTCGGGCGACCAGGCCGGTTATCACAGGCAGTCAACTTGACCTGATCAGGAACCTCTTGGCGCAGATCGACGAAGTTGGTTTCACTACTGGTGCGTTCGACGCGAATATGCTGTTCGATCTAGACCAAGGGACGATCAGAGAGACTATGACAACTCTGTATGATCACCTTGCCTCGTTACTCGGGGCGAACCCCGTGGTCCAGTCGCCGATCGCGGATCCTTCACACCGATCGCAGTTGGTTGAATATCCTATGGATATTGAGTCAATATATCCATCGTCATCACAATCTGGAGTGGACTCCACCGACTCCTCGGTTGAAGTAGCACGTATGACGTTGTGCCCGAAAGGATCAAGCAGATTGACCCCAAGATCGAGTCGAAGAACAGGAAAAGAAAGCCTGAACCTGGTCGAGTCGGATCAGATGACAATTTTGAAGATGCTCGAGAAGTTCCACAGAACAATCCGACTCCCAACAGTAACCCTACCAACATACCGGAGGTCCCAGAACAAATGAGAACCATGTTCGCGACTATGATGAATCGATTTGTGGGTGAACAATACGGATTACATCAGTACACACCTGGGCAAGGACAGCCATGGCAATCGACACCAAACATGATTCAATCCACTGCTAAACCAGTCAAGAAACCCGTGGATGTGGATATGGAATCAGTTCGATCGGCCAGAATTGTTCGATCGATATGCCAGGTCGGTCACCAAGATCGACTCCATAGATCACCGCCACGTAGTGATGTGGACATGGAATCAGAAGGAGAGATTAGTCAACATTTTGATTTGGATATGCCTCGTAGGTCAAATATGGCCTCCGCGCAAGCATTTGACAGTGATTCCGGAACGATCACTCGAGTGCGAATGTCGGCGATCACGGAATTAAAAGATTTCACCGGCAAGGACATGGATGATGATCAGGCTAGAGCCTGGTTGAGTCGGACTAAATCAGCCTTTTTGAGAGATAAGACACCGGAAGGTGAAAGATGTCTGATTTTCGCTGATCTAATGAAGGACCCGGCCAAGAACTGGCTAAAACAGCTGAGCCGAGAAGTACGTTTGAAATGGTCTCAATTGTGTGAGGAATTTGAAGATCAATATTGCAACTCAGGGGTGTCTGTCGCAAGACAGTATTATCATATGAAGATGAAACACCGATTGAATACATACACCGGCTGAATGTTGCTGGGCTGCGAGCTAAAATGTCGATCAAGGATCCACGACATTCGAATATGGCTCGCGAACGTGTCGAACACTTTATCGGCACTTTGGATGATCGTGATCTGGCTGATCAGCTAACCCTGCTTCGTATAAGCAATGCGGAAGAATTGGAACTAATCCTGAGAACGTTACAACGAGCCAAACGTCGTGAGCCCAAGGTCGAGATAGGATTGAACCGGTATAGGTCGAAACCACACCCAGACCAGGGTAAGACACCGGCGGCTCGGCCTACTGGGCGATCCGGATGATTGCGAAGAATCGGACAAGTCCAGAAGAAAGTGGCCAGTCACGTTTAGGCTCTGACGAGGAGCAATATCGTCGTATCTTCACGACGGAACCAGCATTCCGTCCGAGATCATCGATTAATGGCATTGATGGACGAAAATCCGGTGGGGCCAAACCTGATCAGGACCGACCTCGCAAGAAATGCGTAAACTGTCATTTGACCAAGCATGGAGACCGTGATTGCTGGATGAGAAACGCATGTGAACAGTGTGATTGTAAAGGTCACCCCTCGGATCATTGTTTTTTTCGTGTGTAAAACTTGTGGGAAGATTCACGATGCCGGTGCTTGCCCGATTGAAGAGTTTTTCAATCAGATGCGCAAGTGGTATGTGCCGACTAAACATGCTGGCGTGCTCCCACCAGATGTCGAGAAAATGTTGAACAGGATCGCTCGCCAGGTTGGAATCTGTTTCGAGTCGAGCGATCTACGTTCTGTATCTATGCATATGCCGGTAGCAGAAATACGTTTGAGGAAAAGGAAATAACTGACAATACATGTTCTATTTCAAATTGTGCCGATCGATGTCCGATTCACAGTCTCAGAGTGGATGAATATTCCCGTTCGGACGTGATCATGGAGTTAGATCTGCTGCCTGATGAATCCCGACGATACTGGAAGTATCACTCTCCCGACAAGTGGTTTAAACAAGCAAAAGCTAATGGGAAGATTAACAATGGAAAAGCTACTATTCTATTTGACTCTAGAACAGAAGTCTCGATCATCGACTCCGCCTTTGCTCGTAAGGTGGGATGTCGTATAGACAGTACTCAGAGGCAAGAATGTGTTGGGATTGGCGAGAGTTCATATATGACGGAAGGACGATCACGTGTGAAGATCACCCTGGCAGGATCCTTAGTCTACTATTTTAATGCTTGGGTTGGCCGGCTAGCCGGTCAGGACGCGATATTGGGGATGGATTTTATGGTACCCGCCGGTATACGACTTGACCTATCTCACGGAACCCTGACTCTGCCGGATGAAGTGCAGATTCAGTTATCTGGCCGACGACCTTTGTATGGTACTCATGTACGGACGTTAAAGATGGGTCAGTACGAGAACATTGGGGTATCCCGATCAGTCGATGTCATGATTCGGTCGAGTGATCGGCAGCAGAAATTGTGGCTGACCCGTGGCGAAAGTTGGGTACCAACGTTCGTTAAAGGTATCGGCCGATCAAGCTACATCAGAGTCACAAATATATCCGATCAGCCGCTGATCGTTCATGAAGACATGATCCTAGGGATGTGGTTACCCGAAGGGAAAGTACCTCGACAGATTGGGTATGTCTCAGTGGGATCACGAAGATATATTGAATGGCAAAATCTGGCTTATCAAGCCACCACAGACCGGATCAGTGACGAAGACTTAGTAGACGAAGATACCTCACCTATGGTTGAGAAGCCGGAATACGCTATAACGACTAAGCTGTTGATCAGGAGACCGTCGGTTGAAGCGACAGGGGAAAGCCGGGTGAAAAAGGTCCACAAGTTTTGAGTATTATTAGACCCGGCTCACCGAAAACAGCAGGTCCAGAGAGCGAAAAGGATGGTGATGAGTTCAGAAACGACTCTGAGGAGAAAAAGGAGGATGAATCTGCCGAAGCCGCTAAGGACGAAGGTGAACCCGAAGTAGATCTCCAGTCGGATGACTCACAAGGGGCGACCCTAGATAATGCCGAGCAGGAGAAGGTAAATTCGGTAGATGAACAAGTGTGTATACATGAAGGTTGTGATCAGTACATTGAAGGTAATGAGAAGCAGATGGCAGTTTTGCCGGAAGTATCGTTCAATATACCAGAAGTCACCATGGAGGATCTACAGGTCGGTGATCCCGAGGTGAACACTCCCGAGCAGATCGATCAGCTAAAGAAGATCATCTGGAAAAGGCGCCATTTATTGATTGGGAAGGGTAACGCCCTACCCCCAGCTGCCTACGGAGCTGTTTGTGATATAGACGTGGGAAATGCGAGACCGATCGCTCAACGTTGTCGCAAAGTCGCGCCACAATACCGGGAAAAGTTATCCGATTTGATCAAGGGCTTGTTGAGTACAAAAATCATCCGACCTTCAACATCGCAGTGGGCATCACCGATTGTAATTGTGATAAAAAAGAACGGGGTTGATATTCGACTTTGTATCGATTATAGAATGGTGAATCGCCTCACGAAGTTGATGGTCTACCCGATGCCCCTGATCAATGATTTACTGGAAGATCTGGATAAAGTTTGATGGTTATGCTCGCTTGATATGGCTAGTGGTTTTTGGGTGGTTTCAATGACTGATCGTGCGCTAGAGATATCTACTTTTGTTACACCTTTCGAACTCTTCAAATGGAACCGGATGCCGTTTGGGTTGAAGAATGCTCCACAGATCTATAAAATGGATTGACAATGCTCTCTATGGATATTTTTAGATCAGTGCTGATCAAGAAGCCTCCGATCTACATGACGTGTTTACGGAGGGCGAACCGGATCAAGATCAGGGCCGATCAGTGTTGGGAAGGCGATCATATATAGATGACACGGCAACGTCATGGGATATGCTATGTGATAGGGTCGAACGGCTACTTGACACTTGCGAACGCTGGAATTTATCGATCTGCGTAGTCAACAGCTTCTGGGGTCAACCCAAGGTCGCCTACCTTGGCCATAGCGTGTCGATTCAAGGCCTGGAAGCAAACCCAAAAGATTTGGGCGCTCTCAGTAACCTGCCTTTTCCCTCATCACTGAAGGCTATGCAGTCTTTTCTCGGATCCCTGAATTACTATAATCGGTTTATCGAAGACTTCTCAATTTATGCCGCTATACTATATGCATTGAAGGAAGTGGATTATCATGGGCTACGAGAACGTGATCGAGCGGGCAGATCACTAAGGGAGACTGATCGCGAAACCGAGGTTATTGAATCGAATCTCAAAACTGGATCACTGATCGATCGAACTGTGCCAGGGTCAGAGGACCATATGAAGCGAGCTATGGTAGCTTTCAGTATGTTGAAGGCGAAGATGATTTCGATGCCGATACTGAAACATTTCATTTCGGAGAAGATTGCCGTGGTGATTATATATTCCAGCAAGTGGGCAATATCGGCCGCACTGGTCCAAGATCACGACGGAATTTTTTGACCGGTGACGTTCACAAGCCGAACATTAAAACCGAACGAATTTAACTATGGTATTGTGGGTAAAGAAGTGCTGGCATTATTACGTGTACTGGATGTTTGTTACTCTATGCGGGTGACTAGATCGATCAAGGTATTGTCCAGGCGATCTAGTCTTGCTTGGTTATTGTCAGCGAATGGGATAGACGGGAGACTGGGGCGATGGGCAGCGCTGTTATCTCAGTGGACCTTGGAGATCTTCAAATGCACCAAGGGTGAAGAAGAAATATTTGGAACACTAGCAGCCAGCATTGCACCCCGATCAGAAGTCGATGAAGCTCTGATCGAGGTCGCTCCTCGGAAGCAACCACGAGAATCGATCATTATACCCCCACCGATCGTTGTAAGTTTCGACGCATCAGCGAGTGTGAAGAAAGGCGTGGGGGCGTATAGCGCGTTGTTGTGGAAATTGCCAGAATGGACTGTTATATCTGCTGGTTCAGACTATACTCCGGGTATCACGGTCAATGAAGCCGAATATCGCGGTCTGCTCCTAGGTTTGGATCTCTTGCAAGAGCAAAAGATCGGAAGAGTAATCATATGCGGAGATTCA
The DNA here is from genome assembly GCA_001887855.2 of Sclerospora graminicola. NCBI lineage: Eukaryota > Oomycota > Peronosporomycetes > Peronosporales > Peronosporaceae > Sclerospora > Sclerospora graminicola. The sequence goes on along the minus strand of MIQA02023104.1, from coordinate 4,930 downwards.
AACCTGGTAATTCGGCAGATCACTGGAGAAATCGATTGCAAAGCACCGCGTTGAAGTTGCCGAATGATCGTGTTATGAAAGTTCTACGTGGATGGCCAAGTCATGATCTTTTTTTTACATGTGAAACGTGATTAGAATCGGAGTGCAGGTCATCTGGCCACTATGGCCATGCGTGATCAGACCGGATCGATAGTTACTGATGAATAATTGCTGAAGGAATTGGTGGAGATCAATAGGCTGCCCGAGCTGATTCATGCGGAAGATAAATGGGAAGCAGCCCAGGTCTCGATCATGACGAGATCACGAGCCAGATCAACACCTAACAGGTCGCTCTCTCGAGAAAGCCTAACAGAAGAACTAGTACAAGAGATGCGGATCAAAAGAATTCTCAAGGCACAAGACGAAGAAAAATGGATCGTTGATTGGAAGGCTTTTCTGAATGGAGACTTGGAGAAATTGAGCCAGAATGAAGCAAAAGATTGTGTCAATCGCGTCAAGCTATGAGATTGACGAAACGATTTGTTGTTTTACTATGCTCAAGATGATTAGGCTGACGCAGATCTGGACCGATCAGCAAGGCTCGTGATCCCAGAGAGTTTACAAGCAGATATCTTACATCATTATCACGTCAGTTTAGAGGGTGGTCACCAGGGCGTAGGTCGGACATACCACAGGATTCGCAAACATTTCCACTGGAGAGGTTTATATCGAAGTGTCCAAAAGTTTGTCGGAACATGTACAGATTGCGAAACCGGGAAGGGTATGCCGAACATCCGGGGTAGATCACCTGGAAATATCCAGGCGACCTACCCTTTCCAAGTGATAGCGATGGATCACATACCGTCCCTGCCAAAATCGTTTAAGGGCAACACAGAGTTGCTGATCTGGACTGATCTGTTCACGGGATTGGTGATCGCGAAAGCGGGATCTACCCGAACAGCCCAACAAGTCGCTTGCAGTTACGAAGAATGTGTTTTTAGGCGGTTTGGAGCCAGTGAAGTGATCAGGCATGATCGGGAACCAGGTTTCATGGCCGAAGCTTTCCGATCATTCAATCAGATGCTTGGCCAGAAACAGAGCGCGGCCATGGCATACCGTCCGCAGGTGAACGGTAAGGCCGAACGTATGGTACAGACGCTAACCAGAGCTATCAAGATGTATGTCGCGGACTCCGCTCAACAAGATATGCAGAGAGACTGGTGTTTACGTTGAATTCCTCTTTCGATCGGATCAGGGGAGATACTCCGTTCTACTTGGCGTATGGTTGGGACCCCCGATCTACCATCGAGTCGGTGATTCCTGTTGGATGTACCCGAGGTCGAGATCGCGAAGCTCGTCGATGGCGTATGGGACTCCAGCGCCATTACCAACATGCGCGGGAACAAGTGAACGAACGACTGCGGAGGGCGATCCAAGAGAGAGCTGATCGGAATAATGATCAAGCCGATTCGCATAATATCGAACCGGGATCAAGGGTCTGGCTTTACTTGGATCGCGTGAAAGAAGGATACGCCCGGAAGTTAGCGCACTTGTGGCATGGACCATTCCGTATATCCGAATTGATTGGCGATCATGCCGTCCGGTTGATCACTGCTGGTACCGATTACCGATCGTCCACTTGTCGAAGCTGAAGCAGGTCCGGGAATACCCCGATCGCCCAAAAACCAGGTTGTCATCTGATGATCAGCCAAGGTTCGACTTCGACGAAGCTCTCTTGCCCGAGGACAGTTGGGAAAGAACGTTGGATCAGAATGAATTTGAAGTGGAAAGGCTTTTGGACCCGATTTGGTCGAACCCATCGGGATTACTTAGTTCAGTGGAAAGGTTATGACGATCCCGCGTGGGTAGATGAACGGGATCTGAACTGTGGAGCTTTACTAAGGGAGTTTGAACGTGATCGGGTGAGACGAAATCGATTTGGAGTAATGCAAACCCACGAAGAGGGCAACCAGGAGTCTCAATAGTCTGGGTTACACATTGTGACAGATCAGCCAAAGGTAATGGTCGAACAGGTGGAGATCAAGGTGGTTGAGCTGGTTCAGAGTCAATGGATATATATATACGTATAATGCACGAGAACTACATTTGCATACATGTGAACGATCGATATACAAGATGGAGACAATATTGGGACCTGGATATGAAGTGTGGATATGGAACGTGAAAGTTATCAAGAAGCTGTCGTGATATATTAATGATTATGAAAAGAACTAAAAACAAGCTGGTTATCACGCCAATCACGGGCCATACTTCGAGCGCAGACGAGAAACCGTAAACGCCGGATGATCCATGGGGCTTGATCGGTATTGGTTTCGCCAGGGCCCTTGGTGATCGGCAAAGATCAAGGCATCACGCAACGTGCCGATCGGAGTCGGGTGCCCATAACCAGGATACCACTCCCCGCCGTCGGCCTTGATGCCTCGCGCTTCCGCCCGGCGAACAGGCAGATGCAGCACGGCAGGAAACAAGAAAACGTCTAGATCGCACTCGCCGCGCTGAATTCCATCGACCCCATGGTCGCAGATCACGGCCCAAGCAGCCCCGGCTTTGCTGCGTCGGCGCTTGCGAGCATGATGATAATGCTCCAACCACGCGTCCTTACGCATCGCCGCCGTGATCGGGAAATGGTGGGTCGCCTCCCATATCGCTTGAATATGTTCTTGATAATACAGGGCCAGACGTCCCTGCAGATCAACAAACCAGGGGCGATTAGGAAATTCCAACCCGGGCATAGACGTCATGAGGATGTCCCAAGGTGCCGAACCGATCAGAAGCTTGATAGCCCCAGGTGTCAGCACACTCGGTTGCCATTGCGTGTCCTTGGGCGCCGACGACCTAATTGGAAAAATCCATCCTGGCGGACGGGACCACAAGCGAAGGACGAGTTTGCGCCTCACCGAAAGAACCAGAGGCGTCAGATCCCATACCTGATCGGCACTCCAGGGTCGTCGAGTTGCCATGTGAGCAGGCGACGGTTTGCCCTGCATAACGACGTATAGATCCATGAACCGTTGATTCAGATCATAGCTATAGTCGTCCTGCTCGATCGACGATTTGCTCGCTGGAATAAAGACGCCAGTGAAGTTGGGCGGTCGGGTGGTCAGCGTCGTATTGGCGGGTGGGGGAATGCTGGGAACAGCCGAAGCCGGTTGCCTATCCTCCAGATCATCTTCGTCCTCGCCGTTGGAGTCAAGTAAAGCGACGGCCCGGGTCAGCGAAGTTACGCCCGAAGGGGTCGCCACTGGAACTCGCCTATCTGCACTGCGTGATCGGGCCAGAGCAGATAGCGTCCTTTCGTCCAGATCGGTCGACTCGGCGTCCGAGTCAGCAATAAGACGAGAGCGCTTGGCGGGAACCACCTTCTTCTTCGATAAGCTTGCCCGTTTACGCTTCGCAGAACTCAAGATCGAGGAGACTGATTTCGAGGCTAGCGGTAAACGGGATGGAGTGGGCGCAGAAGCCGCTGCAGTACTGATCACGGGCTGATCAGCACCATGGGTCGGCGAGGAAGCGACGGAGAATGTGGGCGATGGCGGGGCAGACTCGAGAGGTTGCGACGGTGTCCCAGACGGAGCTAGAGAGCTGATCAGCTCAGGAAATCTTTGCAAAGCCGTCCGAAGCGACCCCGATTCAGTGTTTGGGTCGGCCCACCTGTCCATGGTTTGGACCGCAATCTTTTTCAAGTCGTCATTACGTTGGATCCAGGCGCGATCATCGAGCTCTAGGGTTTCGAGTTTAACCCGAGCGAGATTAAGCTCGCGCCGACGATCTTCAGTATCTTTCCGACTTTCGAACAACCTTTTCTGTACGTTGGCGCGGCCGAGGCGCAAATCTGAAAGCTGCTTCATCAGGAGCTGGACCTGCTCATCTGAGTAGCGCATCTCGACTCCCAGACGCTGGACGTCCTCAGCAGTATGAATCTTGTCATGAAGCAGCTGATCATGGTCGCGACGGTGGTCATCGAGCTGTTGCAAATGACTAACCATCTCGACCATTGAACTCTTCATCGCCTCGATGCGTTCGTCTGAAAGCAAACATGGAAAGTCATATACAGATCGCAGAAGAAACAAATGGGACGAACATACCTTGATTGCGAACAGTAACAGACAGCGAATGAATCATCCACTGTAGAGAAGCGACGGTATCCGAAGGCTTGGAGATGCGCAGAGCGGCGAGGCCAGCAGACAGCTGATCACGATCCATCGTCAAACTCTGGGCGTGGCTTGTCATGTCCTGCAAATCTTGATCAAGTTTGTCGCGATCTAATCGTAGAGCCGACAGCTGGCTAGCCAGATCGGCAGAATCACCTCCAGGGTACGATGACGACCCGGCGGTCGAACAACTCGGCATTTAGCGACCGAATAGGGAAACCAACTCGGGAATTGCGCTTCGGAGTCCCAACCGCAATCGGCTAGTTTCCATGGACCCCAGCGTGAGTGGACCAGATCTCTCCACCAGACGAGCTAGCTGCTCCAAGTAATTGACGGGGCGATCCGAAGAAGGCCGGGCGGTAAAACTCCAAGGCGGACGATACGAAGTCAGGGTTGTCGTGGGACAGATGAGGCTGGTCGTGATCGTGACCGTGGTCGTGATCTGGGGAGTCGCTGGATCAGCTGAACTTGGACTGGGAGGTGAGTCGGTGATCGAAGGGGCAGCCGAAAATGCAGGAAAAGGAAGGGGAGATCGTCTCGAGTCAGCCATGGGTAGTCGCCAAAAGAGAAATCTGGAAATGAATTAGTCGAACTGCAGTCGTTGCGCGGCTGCAGTTCGGCTCTGGGGCGGCTGTGGTAAAGCGATCTGAAAAAATGTTGAGAATGAGGTGGTCCACACATGGCCGTTGACTGGTGACGATAGAACACCCAAGATGAGACAGTTGATGGGTGGGACAGGCTGATCGCGCATACGACGAAAAGGTAGTGGTCAACGGGTG